>SCLH01002243.1:12894-32605 GCA_004367855.1 Oikopleura vanhoeffeni | reverse complement strand
CATTTTGCCTATATTTAAGTATAGCAATGAATTTTCAAAAAAAATTCCCGGCAAATTAAGATGAATTAATAAAATTTTATCAGTCTATATTGTAGAGAATTTTTTTCTGACAAATAATATCGGCATAATGTAATTTTTGGATACGTGGATATGAAGTTAAACTTCAATGGAGAGAAATACCAGCAATAAGGTTTTATGCATTTAACGGCGCATGTTAAAATATTTTCGAGAAATTTATCACTTTTATCCATTTCAAGGTTACAAACTGCAATGTACAATTGAAAACATAGATGTTCACTTAATTCTCACAAAAGATATTTGAGTTTTAAAAAGGGCTTATTTCTCCCCAGTACATCGCTGGAAGCACCCACAATCCCCTTAAGGAGACAAATTTTTTCGAAAATCAGTCGCTTTAAGGGGTCATAGCTTATGACTCATAGGGGATTAAGCGCGCTTTAAGGGGACTACTTTTAAGGGGTCAGGGACTGTACATTTTTCAAAACGCAGATTTTTTTATGAAAAGTGATAAGAAACTAATGTATCATCGTTTGTATAAGTTTTTGTTGTTACAAACGAGCATTTTATTTTTTTTCTTAGGTTGTGGGGTTTTTCAAGGTACACTTTAAAAAAAGTTGTTCAGACTCACCAAAATTGAATAAAAAACTACCAAAAAGACGCAAGACGCGCTTTATTTCCCAAAAATAATTCTGAAGCGTCTTTTTGTATGATTGATCAATAATAATTTCGAACTGAATTTTAATAACTACATGGGCCGTAATAGTTCGAAACTTTTTTGCCAAAAAAAGGTTTTTTTTTTGCGCTTTTTTCGACCATTTGGAAGCAAAAGACCAATTAACCCGTGTGAGCACAAAGCCTATATATAACCTCAAGCATACTTAAAATCATCTAAAAAGGGCAAAAAACATCGTAGAATTGTCTCGTTCATGTATTCGAAAATCGTATTTAAAAAATTAACGGGGGGTTTATTTTTTGAGATTTTTTTCCAATCTTTTACTTCTAAAAAAAAGAAATGCGACCTATTGAGTCAATTAAAATTTCAAAATAGCCAGTTTTTAGAAAAGTGTTTCGTGCATGCTTGACACTTTAAACAAAAATTAATTAATATACATGAACAGATATTTTTTTTCGAAAGTGAAATTTCAAAATTTTCAATTTAAGTATTCCACGAAAATTTTTTAATTATTTTAAAAATTAATTTCAGCAATTAAAAATTGTCCACAAATTTACTTGATTACTATATCGACCTGGAAATAATATTAAAAGTGCAATTATCTGCTTTTATATGTAAAAATAACCATTTTTCAATAAAAAATCGTGACTTTTTCATTAAAATTTTAGACCTATTTAAAAAATTACTTTTGATTGATTATATATAGATCAAATCGGACCAAACAATGACGTAGGCCAGATCCTTGTGCATCGATTCCAAAAGAATAATTGTTAACACCCAACTGTGAGATTGTGTCACGTGATATGCTATACCTTTGCCTTTCTCACTAAATTTGCTGAAACTAAAAATCAAAATTCTTAGAATTTAAAATTCGGATGCAAAAATATAACCTTTCAACTTTCTTATGTAAACAAAATTGAAACTTCAACTACCTTGGGCTTTCTGTAATCAACATCGAAAAAAATCCTATATATATAGGCTCACAGGTTCAACCCTTGTGAGCACCAGAGCCACAATTGTGGCTCCAGCATATCCTAATCAATCTAAAAAAGACAAAAAACATGATCGAGGAAATCTTTTGTTCACAATAACTATAAAAATTTAGATTCGTTTCAAGAAAATAATTGATTTTTCTTCGAATGTATTGTTCCCACCCCTACGGCGGAGCCTTGATTTTTATCACGATTTTAGCCTATCTTCACTCCGCAACAATTATTTTCGGAACTGGACCATACAAACAAATGTGAGATTTAGCCAGTTTTAAGGCAAAGTGGTTTTCGTACAATGCCATCAACAGATTGAAATAACATTTATGGTATCCCTAGGGGCAGACATTTTTCTTAGAAGTGAAATATCGTAAATTTTTCAACTTCACGTATCCCATGAAACATTAGATTATTATAAAAAGTGATTTAACCAATCAAACAATTGTTCCACAGTGTGGTATTCATTACCAATTACTCCTCGAAAATAATAGAAAAAGCATGCCATTATCTGCTTTTATAGGAGAATAAAACATTTTTCAATCAAAACATCATGATATTTTTCAATCAAAAATTTTTGCTTATTTATAAATTACTTTTGAGTTTATGAGAAACAAATCAGAAGCGGACAAAAACTATAACGTAAGGCCGATATTTGTGCATTGTTTCGACAGAGGATAAAAAGTTAGAGACAACTGTGACCTCGTGTATTCACGTGATAGGTACACCTTGCTTTTCTCACTAGTTTTTCTAGAACTCCAAAATTTAAATATTCTAGAAGTATAACTGTCGATGCAAAAAATATACCCTTTAACTCCTTATCAGACAAATTAAATCCAACTGCCTTAGCTTTTCTGGAACAACATTCAGAGTGAGCCACATTGTGCTCTGGCCTTGCGGAACTTTTTTTATACCACAAGGGAAGAAGTATTTGAAGTTTTTTTTTCAACAAATTCTACTTACTCTTCCGTCCTTTTTCCAGTGAATTGAATCATCAGCATTATTGATTTCTACCATAAGTTCAATTTTTGGTGCTGCGATTTCAACCTCCATATGCGAAGGCAATTTCACATTCCATGCGGACTTAAGAGCTTTAGCCGCCAATTTCCGTTGTTCTTTTTGTTGTTGAAGAACTTCTTGGGAAAGTTCGTCTTCACCTTGACCTCGTTTTCTCATTTCTAGAATGTAACAGTCAACCTTGCCAACAGCTGGTGCTTTCCATTTGAGGGAGGCGGTAGTGACTCCAACGGCCAAAATTTCCGGACGGCCAGGTCTGCCTGGTACATTAAGTGGATCTCTGGCACATTCTGGCTCAGATGGTTCAGAATATACTCCGATTCCGGCCAAGTTTTCGGCAGCAATTCGGAAAATATAATTTCGATTTTCTTTAAGTCCGTCAATTTTAGTGATTCGTTTTCCAGATTCGATAGGTTTTCGGTTGACCTTGGACCATCGAGGTGACTCTGGTGAAGACATTTCAACCCAGTACCCAGTAACTGGTGAGCCTCCGTCCCATTCTGTTTCGGCCCATTTTATGGTCATGCCAGACTTCGTAATAGACGTATCCAAAACTTGAGGTGGGCTCATTTGCTCAGGCACATCAAAGAGATAGTTTGCAATAATTGGCGCAGAAAGAGCTCCTTCGCCGAAACCAAGGTCGTTTTTGGCGGCGACTCGGAATTCGTATTCTCGAGCTTCAATTAACCGCTCCGCAACATATTCAAGCTGATCGGCCTTGACCTCAGATGACATTTTACCCCAGACTTGTCGACCAACTTCTCGTTTTTCGACAATATAACCGCGAATAGCAGTACCACCGTTATCAAGGGGTTCTTGCCAGACTAATTTACAGCTCTTGTTGGTGATATCGGTAATGTCAAAGTTTTCTGGGATCAATGGTTTGTCCATCACGTTGACTCTGACCTTCTTTTCAGCACGGCCGTTTTCGTTTTCGGCAATGATGGTGTAGATACCAGAGTCTGCTCGGGTCAAGTCACTCATGGTGAAGGTAGAGGCCCTGTCGGTGTTTTTGATCGAAACTCGAGCATCAACCGATAATGGATAATCTTCCTTGACCCAGGTTACTTCGGGCACTGGGCGACCCATGATCTTGGCGGGCATGACCATTCGGTTTTGGGTGACCTTGAAAGAAATAATAGAAATTTGGTAATTAAATACGTGAAATATGACTAGAAATATAATTTTATGCGGTTTAATTATAGATTTAATGACTAAAATTTGATCCGAAACTCAAAATTGGCTTATGACAAATTTCATATCTAAAATATTACCAGATATATTATTTTAAGATGTCATATTAAAAATGCAAGTCTGAGTCAGACTGTCTGACCAAGAATATATTAGTAGTATCATATTACTAAATTATTTTCACAATTTAATCCAACATATAATTTTTAGGGTCATATTACAAATTTAATAATAATTTGCTAATTATACACGTGAAATATGACTAAAAATATTATTTATCGGGTTAAATTATAAATTTGATGACTGAAATTTCATCAGAAATATCATTTAGAAGTAGTTTATCACAAATTTTATATATACAATATTACCAAAATTATGATTTTAAGATGCTATATTACATTTTTGTATGTTTGCTCAAAAATTTATGTTTGCCCAAAACTATATTCAAGGTATCATATTACCAAATTATATCTCCAATATAATCCGAAATATAATTTTAAGTGTCGTATTACAAATTTAATAAAAGTCAAACCTTGACATTCAAGCCGTCGGTAGCACCTTCCCAGAGGTCAACAGTTGGTGGGAGTTTGTCCATTTCGACCACGACCCAATCAGTTGGCATACATGGCTCACCTGGGCCATCTTCTGAGATACATTTGACGCGGAATTGCCATCTAGACTGATATTCTAGTGGTTTTACGATGGACTCACACATTTTACATGGAGATCCTGGGTTGTGTGCTTGGAAGAAAGTATCGGCTTCGGATATTTTTTCGACGATGTAGCCACCGCTAGCGGTAACGGTTGGGTTCTTTGGTGGGTCCCAAGCAAGAGAAACGGAGTCATCAGTAGTACGGGTGATACGGAGGTTGGTGACCATACCTAAATTTAATTTAGTCAATTGCCAAAAAGTACTTTCTTCCACGTGGAATCCGACGCTCCTTGCAAGATATAATGATCATGTCCAGAAAATAATCAATGTTCTTAGGACATAAAAACCTCAAAAAAAACGTTTAGAACTTGGTTTTATGTCCTCATAGCATGGATTTAAGACATGAGGGAAAAACAGAGCGGTGGGTTTCGCATTACAGGTTAAAATGTGACACACTGTATTTACTGTGAAATTGGATTTTTAATTAAAGAATAAATTGAAGATTATCAGTGGAAATTCTCAGATTAAATTAACGATTTTTCACTGACATTTTATGGTTACTTATTTGATGTTTTTAATAAAAAGATAAATTTGAAAAAAATAATATAATCTGAAAATTTATAGTGTAACTCATACTGTATAAGTTTATACTGGTTTACGTCTTTTGTGTTAACCAATGGTGAATTTAAGGGGCTACTGTTGAAGAATATATTTCGCTGAAAATTGAAGACTAAAATAAATTGTCAAAAAAATAAGAATGAGCTAGATTACACATATTTGGTATCATTGGTTTGCCCACAATTCATCGGATGGGCTCAATTTTTGAGTTTCTAGTTTATCACAATAATATATAAAACGGTCCGATGGTCAAAAATTTCGTTGAAAACTACTGTAGATAACCCTCAGAATAATTTCAAAGTCACCACATCTGCTCGAAAATATCACCAAAAGTTTTCTTGTACTCGACTTTCTAACGGCAATCTAAACAATTTTGGGTTCATGATTTACACGTTAGGTGCTATAAGATGCAGTTTCGAATAGATGGGGTAACTTTTAAATAGACCTCGAAATCATTTTGAAGGTTATCTGCTGTAGTTTTCATAGAAAACTTTTTGACGTCGGATCGTTTTAATAACTTATTGATATGATCCCATAACCAAAAAATTCAGTCGATCCGATATTTAATTTAGGAGGAGATGCAATTTGAAGATTAGACCTTTACCGCCATTTTTTGGTCCATTTACTTTATTCCCAAATTGTCAGCAAAATTTGAAAAGTGAATTGAAATGGCTAGTCGCTAAAAGTGATAATGAGTACTTAAAAATTTCATTTATTTTTTTTCCTCATTAGAAGCAAAACTTTGTGATTCACAATTTTTCAATTACTTCTTTCGTATACACTAAAAGTATCACTTAGCCAGCTTTCTGACCCATCGTATTGGGTACTTTGTTCGCAGAAAATTTTGTTGCAATTTTCGTCGATTGAAAAGGTCTCATTAACGGTTTGAAAATCATATCGAATATTATGTTTACCAGTTATAGATGATCGTCGAGCTGATGAACAGAAGAGTTACAAATTTTCGAAGGCAAATTAATTTATTGCATATTTGTTTCAAGAACCTTCTTAAAATTACTGTAGAAGCCATGATTCTGGATCATGCAGAGTGAGATTCAAAACTTTATTCGTTAATATGCGTTCTAGAATAAGGTAGAAACGACAAAAACATTTTGCTAAACAGTTTTTTAATTATGTTCAAATTGTAGCCCTTGAAAAAATATTATGTGGAGTACAAATTTTTTTTTCACATTTTTCTACTGAACGTAAAATTTTATCAAGTGCTACAATTTAAACATAATCGAAAAAAGTTAAGCAGAAAAAAGTTTTGCCATTCCTACCTTATTCTAGAACCTTTTTAGTATCTACTGTATGCAATTAGATAATTAAACATAATTTTGAGACTAATTTTATAGATTTTTGAAACAATTACACGAAGTACTCATTTGAAGTGACACTAGCTCTTTTAACGTGGCAAAATTCAAAAATTTGAAGTGAAAAAATGTACCCAAATGATCATTCAAAATTTCCGAATTCACCGAAAAAGCTATTCGAAGTGAATATTTTGCAAATATTGATCGTCACGTCAAATGAGAACCAGGTGTTTTGGGCAATTTTCGAAATGTTTAATCAATTTTCAAAAGGAAATTTAACAATTTGTTTCTTGAAAAGTATAGTGAATTACCTCCTCCGATCGATACGACTTTATCGTATGCTGCAAACTCTCCAGTACCAGCTGAATTGAATGCAGCAACACGGAATTCGATCAAATCTTGTGGTAATTCGGTAAACTGCCACATTTGATCGTTTGGTCGAGCATCTTCGATCCATTTTTGAGTTCCTTTGACTCGGTATTCAACTACGTAACCTTCAATTGGTTCACCTCCAGTCTTATGAGGTTCAGCCCAGGTGAATTCAACTTCAGATGGATTTTGAACAATCTTAAGTTCCTTTGGAGCAGATGGAACATCTAAAAAATGAATTAAAATAAGGCCATTTAATTTATAAAATATGCACCATATCCCTTTATGACCTTTTGATTAATCTAAGAGATGTAGGTTGAGAGAGCCAATTCTCACACTCCTAAGACCCCTTCTAGCCACTCATGAGGCCGCTTTCTCTTCTTTTCAGCCCACATCTCCCAGATTAATCANTTACATTTTTATAGAAAAACTACATTTTTTATTAAGCTTTCGATTTTTTCAAATCATCTTCAGAATGTGCGAATAAAGTAAAATAACTTTTGAGTCAGATTTTTCGCAGGTATGACATCGTTTTAATTTGGCAATAGTAGGCCTCGAAATTGCCAAATTAAAGGCCTACTATTCGAATGCTGCAAAATCAGTAAGTTTGGTTATACAAACACAGAGCATATTTTGCTGTCTAAATTTTTGTTGTTTGTTAAGAGTAGGTAGAAGTTGTGTTATACACATACCTTCATAAGAAGTCCTTTCGTACCAATTAGTGAGATTCGACTTTAAACATTTAAAATGATTAAATAGGAAATTTCGACATTGGGTATCGTTCGGATCGGTACCATAAGTGTTTTCTAGAGCTTCTTTATATTGTGTACATTCAGTTATGTGCTTATTTATATGTGAATTGTTTCTATTTCCATGTTGGAAAACTCTACTTTTCAAAATTTTAGAAGTTTGTCCAACATAGGTTTCTGTTATACAATCACATGTGAACAAATACACACTATTTGGTGTTAACTTAAGGGGTTTAGTGGGTTTAAGCCTAGGCAGAATAATATTTTACATTCAACATGCTTTAAATTGATACAGGGTGATAATTAAGTGTACTAAGAACCCAATCATCAAAAAAACATTCGAATTTTTTAAATTTTTTCTAAATAGTTTTTTAAATTGAAGTTAAAAAATAAAGTTTGCTCAAATTTGACCACTAAAACTTCAAAGTATTGTCTTGACGTAAGCCAACTTTCTCATCAGTGTTCTACTGACTTTCTTTTGAGCCTACTTTCAAAAAAATCGAAGCATTTTTTTTCGAAATTTTTTCGAAAATGACAAAAAAAATCATATTTAGAGTTTTAGCTGGAAATTGCAAAAAAAGCCCTCGAGAATTTCTTACATATATTCTTAGGAATATTTGATAAAAATTTGAGCTATTTTGCAAATATATACTCGGAGCCTCCGAGTCGGGGGAGATAGATTTTGAAGCTGCTGCAATTGTTAAGAAATCGGCGGTTTTTGACGTTCTAGAATTGTTCAGTCGCCGGATCTAAAAAGTCTCCAGTAAAAATTTATATACTGCCGTTACATGATCTGTGAAAATTTGAGCTCAATTGGATATACCGTCTGGAGGAGATAGATTTTGAATTTTGAAAATGTCACCTTGTTACGGATACTGTACCTATTGGTGTATGATCAAAAATAATTGTGGTGTACTTTTTCGCAAGATTAAGGGTGGATCTACAAATTGCTTTTCGGTTTTTCTCATGAACTGTTGTTTTTCAGCTTTATTTTCACCGAGAAAATGTCAAATCAGAGTCGCATACCCCCTTAAATGACCAGAAAAAAATTCTCTACAAGATAGCTTAAAAACATTGATACCCATTTTTGACCTTTGAAATTCCTTATTTCAAATCGTCTGTAAAATCACAATTTAGAGTTCGAAAGATGTCTTAAAATTTTCAGAAGTCATTTTGGAAACTTTTTGCTTGAAATATAATTTTTAGGTGTCTCATTACAAATTTAATAGCTGAAATATGACCCAAACAAACTTTTCAGCTGTCATATGCAAAAAATAATTTAAAATAAACTTACCGCAAACAGTGATGTCTATGGTAACGGAAGCTGATCCAGCTCTATTTCTTGCTGTGAGTTCGTATTTTCCACTATCATTTCCAGTAGCAGATGGTAGAGAAATTTGAGCAAAGCCACCTCCGTATCTAGCGAACTCGAACCAGGATTTGCCATCTTTAGTCCAGTCACATTCGCACTTGGGGCGACCAATAACCTTGATTTTAGCAATAAATGGAGCACCCTTTGGAATTTTGTAATATTCTTGTTCACAGACTAATTCAGGTTCGATATCAGGAGCTGAATTAGGAGTTTAAAAAACATTCACACAAAAAACGCATCTTAAAATTTAAAAACTAGTTGTAGCAAGGTAACTTTCAAATAAGAATCCCAAAATAACTTTTTTCAAACATAATATCGTTCAGCAACATTACAACACAAATCTCATGATTGGACCTCTGGAAACCAGTAATTTCATGCCTAAACCGGTAATTACCGGTCCTCAGGGACCCAATCCAAAAATGTACATGATTTCGTTTTGACAAGGTCATGCAAAATATGTTTCTATTATTTACACCCTGTATATAGTTTATAATTCCGAGAATTCTTATTTGACAGTTACCAACGGAAATTTTTATCAATAATTCGTAATTACCTGATCCAGTTAAGGTGATGCATGGGTTTGACATTTCAGAAGGAAGAGAAACACCACATGAATTTTCAGCGAAAACTCTGAAAATGTACTTGGTTTCTTGCTCTAAATCGCCGACAGTAAATGCCGTTTCGTTTTCTGGCAAAGTTCCACATTTTACCCAGTTTTCGTGACCGTGTTGAAGTTTTTCAATGAAATATTTTTCAACGGCAATTTCTTTAACTGGTACAGACCAGGAAACATCGATCGAATCAGTCGATGGATTTTCAGCTTTAACCGCGGTTGGGCTGCCTGGTTTATTAGATGGATCTTCAACTGTAATGGTATCAGTTGGTTCACAAGGTCCACCAAGTCCAGCCGAGTTTCTAGCTCGAACTCTGAACCGGTACATTTTACCCTCTTTAACCGCTGGACTTTTTACAGAGCCGTTAGTTCCAACTCCAGTTTCAGCACATTTTTCCCAAGTGTCAGAGCCATCGATACATTTTTCAATTTCATAACCGGTAATTGGTGCACCACCGGTAGAAGCTGGTTCTTTCCACTCCATTGGCACAATATCTTTTCTAACCTCGCCCATTTTGACCTTGACATCGATAGGTAAACCAGGTGGGAAAACGCCATCACCAATTTCAGCTGGATCAGATGGTTTACTGTATTCACCAACGCCAGCCTTGTTCTCTCCGGCAACTCGAATTTCGATAGATTTGCCCTTTGTGAGATTAGTCAAGGTAAATTCACAAGTAGCCTCGGTAGTAAATTGTTGCTTCCAATCACCTCCGGCAATTCTGAATTCGATTGAATATCTAGTGATAACATCTCCGCCGTTATCAGTAGGCGCTGTCCAGCCAAAACCACAGGAATCGTTGGTCATTTTGGAAATTGCAACGTTTTGTGGCGCATTTGGCTTATCGATAACCTTGACGGTAATGAGTTGAATATCTTCTCCATTATCATTTTTAGCAGTGATTTTGAAAGATCCGGCGTCGGCTCGTTCAACCTTTTCGATAACGACAAATCGCTGACATTTTACCTCTGGGTTCTTTTCAATTTTGTAAGCCTTTTCATTGTCAATATTTGTAGCAGTGATAACTGGTGCTGGTTGACCCTTGAGTTCAAACATGATACTGGCTGGAATTCCAACTGGGATACAAATCTCACTTTCTTGAACGACAATTTTTGGTGGAGAGGCTCCGGCGACTCGTAAAACACTATCAGTAGTCATAGATTCTTTGAGCTCTGCATTTGCAGTGAATTCAAATTTGGCTTCGTCATCATCGACTGTAGCCTTGAATACGAGATTATAAGTGGTTTTGTCTTCAGAAATAGTTTGAGTAAATCTGGCCCAGTCTTGGTGGTCGGTTCTGATTTCCTTGCGGTTATAGTACCAGGTGACCGAAGAACACTCTTTGTTGGTTTTTACAGTAAAGTTAACTTCTGTAGATTCCTTGACATCCATATTTTTGAGCTCATCGACAAATTTAAGGTGGTCGATAACTCGCAAATCACAGCTGACTGGTTTTTCCTCATTACCACGGACAATGCATAAGACTTTACCGGTATCAGTGGTTTTGCAAGATTTGACCATGAGTTTTCGGTCAAAACCAGAGGCTTTTGGTGTGACAAATCGATCATCATTAGTTGAGCCGTTGACAGTCCAGGAGCAATGGGCGTCAGATTCTTTGGTCCGGATTTCAAAACTGGCATCTTCGCCGACAAAAATGACACTATCAGCTGGGTCGGTTTCAAATGGAGAATCCATGAAAATGACCTTGGCTTTGCAGCTATCCTTGGTTTTGACAAATTCACAAGTATATTCACCATTGAATGACTCATCTCCGTTTTTGATGGTGAGAGATCGGACCAATTCTTCTTCGGTACCTTTTGCGCCTACGGCAATTTCGTTGCGACCTTCATTGTGGTTGATAATTTTACCGTCCTTTTATCAAGGTTTACTATATTTGCAAAAAAAATGGAAAAAATTCGAAAAAATGGGAAAATTTGATTTTCTTATAAATTTTATTGTGAATTTTCCCTCTCTTAGCGGCTTTGATTTTACCGGCCTACAAACTTTTTGCATGATAAAATTAAGATGTTACTTTTACGTGTTGTTCAAAAGTTGAATTTGACTTGGTTCGCCCAATTTTTTGAACTACAATTCATAATTTTTTTGAAAAATCGTAAGCTCGTGTTTTTTTCATCAAATTTTTGCATATCAAATAAATTTGAACCCGGGGATCGTAATCGATATCTATGTTCAAATTGAATTTAAATAGTATATCTTCAATGTTTAAAATAAATTAAGCCAAAATTTTGACCAAAAAACATTTGTCAAAAGTAGTAAACCTCCCTTTTTCCATACTACTTCAGCTCTTGGAGACGAAACTTCAACCTTGAGCACCGATTCTGGCTGATCAAGTTTGAAAGTTTTATCCTCAAGTGGCTTAGTAAATACTGGGTCGTCCTCTGTAATAGTTAAGTTAGCCTCAATAACGCTATCGCTACATTTAGCCATAAATACCGCATTATCGCGCTCATAACGAGCTCGGTAAATGGTTAAACTGTGCTTAGTGCCATTTGCTTTTATTCTATAATCATCATTTACTATTGATTCGTGTTCTTCGGATAACAGAGTGTCGTCCCGATACCAGAGTACTGGGTGTCTTTCTAACATTTGGTCGGTATTTAGTGTACATTCAAGGGTACAACTCTCACGTTCACGCATTTTTTCACTTCCAAACTTAGTTACAAAACGAATTTCGAGTCCTATGAATGGTTGGATGAAAATTGAATTTTGTATAGGCGGCGAAAATTTATAAGACTTCAAAATTTGAAGTTTATAAAGTTATAATTTGTTTATTAATTAAGTAAAGAATAGTTGGTTGCAATTTAAGCATTTCTCAACCAAAAATAATTTTGCTGACTTTTTAACAAATAGGCTGGTTTATGGTCAATAATTAGAAAACTTCATCTTTTGATAACTGAATCAGACAAAAATGATAAAAAGATTCGAATTTTCCTGCTTGGAAAAGAGATACAATACTCATGAGGGGTATTAGTTTGTGTGTGTTTTACCCACGCGTCACTCATTTGCTCTCTGGTTCAACACGCTAATGCGATGAAGCACGAGGGCTGACCCAGAAAACTAAAACCCTCCATGTGTAATACACATTGTGTATAGTAGAAAAGAGGATTATATCCTAATTTGACCCAAAACGCTCCAAAATTCGAGAAATTGGAAGCATTTACAAAATTTCTCTAATTTCAGCTTGTTTTTCATTGACGATAGTCAGACTATAATAGACTATAAGATTTCAAAAAGTTATAAGACTACTGGCTGAGTTTTCAATTTCTTATAGCTTTAGCTGGACTAGGTCTAGGGTCCAATCAAAAAAAGCGAAGGAGGGAGAATTGTCTTCTCTTCTTTTGGTCTGCTCAAAACCCTGTTCTCATTTGATATAATTAGTATTCCAAAATAAGGATCATTTTTACGATTCGTCTTCAAACTGTCTCATGTTCAAGCCAGAAAGAAAAAATTAGAGGAATGTTTTAAAAATAGATGTCGGTGGTTGATCGATCACGATCCCCGAGTCCAAGAAAAAATCCTATTCTTCAAAAGTTTTTTTTTAATTTTTTTTCGAACTCGGGGATCCTAATCGAAGCGATAAAGACTATATCATATCCCCTTAGGAAGTAGATTGTTAAATTATGATTTGGTCTAGTACGTTGGTTAACGTACATAATGTACTAGACCAAACCAGAATTTAACAATCTACTTCCTACGGGATATATAGAACTAACCCGTAAGCGTTCGCGAATTGGAATTGATATGTTGCTTAATTTTTGCGTATTAATCGGCTGAAAAATTAGCAGAATTTCACACACCCACCCACCTTTGATTTTTATGATCCAAGAAGTCTCTGTAAGCTATTAGTCAATACGCAAATTTCCAATATTTCAGTAATTTTTTTAAATTGTGAAATCTACCATTTTTATTGACACTTCTCATTCAACCTGACAATTATTTTCAAACAATGCCTGTCGAATTTGTCAGTAGTAACTTAGTGACTGATGTTTATTTGATTCATTTATAAAATAATACCGATGAGGTTTTTGAGACCATAAACCGACCGCCGCTAATTACCCTAATATTGATTCTTATGTCAAAAAGTTAAAATAAATTATAACATTAACTGATCTACTTTGATAATAGTGATAAAAATATTATATTTCAAATATTTCATTTGCTCTTTTTATAAAGTTATTTTATTTGGAAGTGAAATTAAGCTTTTTCTATTATTTCAAATTTCCGAAAATAACTTTGAAGACGAACTGGTGATACTACTAATAGTAGTCTACTATTGTCATAAACTATTCTGTAGTCGCATTGCAACATACAAATTTGGCGGTAAAGATGATTATAAAATAATTTGCGTAGAATAAAAGAAAATCGCAAATTACCGGGATCTCCACGCTTCTTAGGTGGCTCTTTCTTTGATTTTATAACTTTACCATCTTTTGCTAATTATTTATTTTAAATATTTTGTTTTAACTATAATTTAACAGTATGTTTAATGAAGAAATTAATTTGTCGATAGTAAAATGTAAACAGAGTAAAATTTATAAATGTAAGATTTTGAATTTTAATAAAAGATACCAAGTGTTCTAGATTTTTTCGGCATCAGATGATTTGGTTGAATCCTTCATAATGATATAAAATTTATTTCATTGTATAGATATATTAAAATTCAAATTTGCCATGCAAATTTAAATTTCCGAATCCAAGGTTTTCCAGAATATAATGGCATTTTTTAATTAGAATATTTTTAGCTTGTACTCATGGAAGTTTATTATCTGACCATTGCTTCTAAAGTTCGCTAAATGAATTCTAAAAGTTTTATTTAAGGCTGTTTATACAATCAACTACACTAGTACAATACTAATCGTGGAAGTGGTTCCGAGCGATGAATATTATTGCGTAGGTTGGAGTTATTTAATAGCATTAATCATAATAGCGCCATGTCTTGCGCGTCTCTGATTAGCTTTCCTATCAAAATCTAATTCAAAATCTTACATTTATACATTTTACTTTATATACATTTTACTATCGACCAGAAATTAATTGATACATTCAATCATTATCAAATGTTAATTTTGTTGTTGTGGGTCTTTCGATATAATTTGGTCTCATTTTTTATAAGGCGTGATTAATTCTCGGCTTGCGTTTCAAAGTGTAAAAACAAAAGTGCTAAACCCCATATTTTGCTTATTTTTAGTACAGCTTTAGAGGTGACACTTCAGAAGTGTTAAAAGTCAGCTTCAATTTCGTCATATCTATTACGCGGCCCACTGGTCTATATTTAATTATTTTTTTCAAATTTTTTCATGTTTAATTAAGCTGAAAATTAAAAATTAGCAAATATAGACCAGTGAGTTTGGTAATGAATATATAAACAATTTTGATACAGAGTGTAAGATTTTTCCCTTCTTTTGAATCTGAGAAAGACGTAGGTTTTCTCAGATTCAACTAATCAAACGGCGGAAATCAAGTGTAACCAGTTTGGAAAAAAGAAGGGAAAAATCTTACACCCTGTATATTTAAAAACATTTCGATATTTATAAATTTTCAAAAAAATAAATCAAAACCCATTTTTGTCAATTATTGATAAAAACTGTCCCTAAAGCTCTCGTTTCTTACACGAAAATTAAAAATCACTATATCAAAGATTGGAATCCCTAGGCCTCTACTTTCGCGTTCGAGTTTAACCAGCGTTAAACCAATGAAAGCACCGGGTATGACTACTTTGGCCAATAAGAGCTTCGGAAATAAGTTCAAACGTGAACGTGAAAGTAAAGGCCTAGGGATCCCCATTATAGATACGATAAATAAGCATGTAATTGTTCTTGAAAGACCATGAAACATCAGGGCTTTCAAGTTGCAAGCAACATACTTATTTATGAATGCGGAAAAAAGCTTTTTCCGAAAAACCGGACTGATATATCGAATGTGCACTTTTACTCAAACACTTTAAAATCATCTACAACTTGATAACATTTGTAATGACTGAATCGCTATCGAAAAATGCCATATTCAAAATATTTCAGCGGAAGAATATTTGAATCAAAAAGATACTTTTTATGATTCGTTTAACACTCGTTGAAACAGTTCACTGGGGATATATGTCAAACATATTAAAAAAAACTGCTGAACTCATTCAAAAGTACTGATGAACAAATATGATAAATTTTAAAATAAATAAGTTAAATAAATCAAATTACTTTGTTTCAAAACAAGGTACTTTTTCAAACTTTAAAACAATAACGTGTATGATAATTTCGATGTTTTTTAATTTTATTCAGGTCCAGCCAAAACTCATTTGAAGCAATAGGTAACCTATTATAGGTTGTTTCCTCGACTGATATTTTTAAACAGTGCTACAAATGAGCTTGTAAACCAAATGTTTAAAATTAGTCAAATTATATTTTTAAACCGGGCGTCAAAATCAAATGCAAAAATTTTCCTTCTTGATTTTGAGCCTTTGAAGTTTAACAAGTTGGTTTTGACATATTCGTGCATTGAAATTACCGTATAATATACGTTGTATATTATATGGATAGTTTGAAGCAGTAAAATAGATGGCATTTTTCATCAAAAACTTTTCATTAAAAAAACACCTAATTAAAAATATTTAATTATTTTTTGTAAGATAAAAATAAACTACTTTTATAAATATATTTATAGAAGATTTAAAGGGTACAGATTGGTCAACTGAATAGTTTCACCAGTTCGATTCTACATACAATTTATAACCTCAAAAATAGATTTCTTTTGTGACCTCAAAATGTATTTTTTTAGTAAGGAATTGTATGGGATTTCAACTCTGATATAACGAAGATTTATATCGAAAAAATGTGAAAAAATATTTCACATTTAAAGGCCAGTTTGGATATTGGTCTACTCTACTGTAGGATCAATAGAGCCAAACTAAGCCATTTTTTATATATTTTGATAGAATATATGATGATAATATAATAAAACCATGGTTTTATTATGATTCCCTCTCTTTTTATTCATTTATTAGACAGAAAATGGACGAGAAAAAAATCTAATATCGATGTATTTGAACCACAGTGGTCAACCTATAACGGTTAAAGTCGAGTTATCAAAAAACTTATAACTTCTTTTCGCTTCGCTCACCAATGAATTTTTTTAAAAGGTAGGAAAGCAAGAAGCAGAGAAAGAAGTAGTAATTTCTTGAATAAATAAAATAGGTTACATCTCTATTTTTCTCATCTTCGAATGAGCAAAAAATATAGATATTAGATTCATTTCTAAATCCAGCAGTTGCTAATCCCTTTTGCTACTTTACAGCTAACGGCAAAAAGTTCGTATGAATAAAAAGATTGTTTGGGTGTAAATTTTAAGGGGGGTGTTAATACCTTTGACAGATGCTGTTGACATAGTCTCCTCATCCCCAGTATCGTATGAATAATGGCCGGCAGTATCTGGTGTGACTTTTGGGATAATAAGTTTTTGATGGCGGTTTCCGTCACGTTCTTCAAATTTATACGCTGGATTCCATTTGTCAATAGGGATACCGTCTTTTTTCCAGCATGCAATTTCTGGATCTGGTTTGCGGTCAAGTTTGCATTCGAAAACTAACGGCATACCTTCCTCTCCCATCATTTCAGGGACCAAAGCAAGGACAACCTTACAAGCTGGTCCCTTGACCTTGAGATGAGCTTGGCATTCTTCGCCAGTTCTAGAAAGTCGGAATTTGAGGGTACCAACACATCCCTTATGAACCTTTTTAAAGACAATTTTATGAATTTCTCCCTTTGCTGGCTTAATTTCGATATCGATCGATTTTCGAATTTGATTTCCATTCAAATACCATTCTCCAACTGCGGCTGGTTGCGAAACCTTGACGGCAAAAGCCATTTCGGAACCTTCAGCACATGCATACAGTTCGTTAAGAGGCTCGACAATGTTAAGAGGTAATGGTTTTACCGTTAACATAGCCGATGAAACTGCAGATTCGGCACGACACTGAATTTCCGTCTGGTCATCCTCGTCCTTAAATTAAACCATAGAATTTGATTTGACATCCTTAGAGCCCAATTTCAAAGCCGTTTGCTTTAGCCTTTAAGGTAGTTTTTTTATAAGTGCGACAGATTTGACTTTTTACCACTTTTTCATCATGAAAAATCTTAAGAAAACTTAATTTTGGAAATTTATTTTTCAGCCATTAGTCTTAGAACTTTTTCAAGAGACGCAGATATCCCAAACTCAATCGTCACGGTAACGCGGCACCCCCTACCACATAATAATCGATTCACCTCCTCCATTCGATCACTGAAGTACGCTTCTGCGTGGGCCGTAAGATTGAGATGATTCGGGTTGAATTAATTCTTGATAAGACAATCAAACAGTCCTTTCAAGATTCTCGGTGTGTAGTAGTTCACCCTCGCATCAATTATAGAATTTCACCACGAAACCGCAAAAACTTACACAGGCGACCAGGAATAAGACATCCGTTGAAAAATAGTTGTTATATCGCGATTTTGCCTTGGAAACCAAGCACATTAAAAAATGGTAGATAGTTTTACGGGTTTTTGGTGACTTTTAAAGCAAAGCCGAAATGGCCTGAAAAATGGGACGGAAATACCAAACAACGGTGAAACTTTTAAATCATTTTAAGAAAATCGGAATTTCCCGAAAAGTCCTAACTTATGGTCGAAAGTTTATAAAAACCGAAAAAACTAAATACTCATTAAAATATGATATTTCCTCAAAAATATTCATGGACATGGTCGTTTTTTTGATTCACACTAAATACAGTCAAAATGCAAAAATTTTCATTATTTTTTAATAAGTTTATTTTCAGGCCAACCTCAATATCATCGAACACCAGTCGATTTCACTGAAGAATGGACAATATCGAAGTCGAAGAAAAGCAAGTAGCCGATTCCGCAACCTGCAATTTTCCAGAAAGACATAGCCAACAGTCAAATGGTTTAAGGGTCGTCGACTTCTGAACCAGGATTAAAATACGAATTCTAGAGACGACCCACACCGAATCCTTCGAATTCCAAAAGAGTTTGATCATATGACGAAAGACTATACCTGCTCTTGCGAGGATCGCCGTAGTCACCGCAAAATGATTGTTCACCCACGAACATTTGCATGACATCTAACCTCGAAGACCTTTTGTCCAAGAGGGTGAAGATGCCGTTTTCGAATGTGAATGTCTCATGACGAAGTTGAAGTCAACTGGTACAGAGACGGCTGCACGTTCTCAATCTGCAACCGTCATGATGGCATGAGGGCAAAATTGCCGCATTATCTATCAAAAGACATCACAGGTAGGGTGCTACGACATATTTAAACGACATGTAAAAAACACAAAACCTTTTTTGTTCATATTTTTAAATAATGCTCAACAATGTCACGGAACTCTTTTAAACATCATCAATGCGGTCGCAACATTAAGTTTACACCTTGAAAGGTTCCTTTGGCATTTGTCATCGTAAAACATATATCTCATCTTAGATTATATAATTATATTTGGAATCCACCCAAATATTGGCAAAAGATGCACAGACAAATAGAAAAATATATAGGAATTTTTCTGGGTCATGTTTTACGAAAGTCAGGCTCTGCAGAAGCCACGGACAACACTCGATCAGAAGTGGGCTTACGCTATACTTTGAAGTTTTGGTGGTCAAATTCAAAACAAACGTTATTTTTTAAGTTAATTTGAAAAAAATACTTTTGAAAAAATCGAAAAAACGCGAAAAATTGGAAAACGTTTTTTGATTATTTTATTGGAAGTGCACTTTTAACCTCACTAATCAATTGAAGCATTAAAATGCCCCTAACGACCTTAAAAAAACAGCGGCCCTATACCCCCTTATGGGGTTGAGGTCATTAACGGTCTGATGTTTTCGATTTAGAACTTAGGTAGTTTTTTTATAGGTGCGACAGATTTCACTTTTCACCTACAGACGAACCGTATGAGCTATCACAAACGTTTTTTTGCATTCAACTGGCATAAAAAGCTCAGGCCAAAAATTTTTTTTAAAATTTCGAAAAAATTTTTCAAATGACCGAAAATAGCCACTACTTCTTTTAACGTGTGATTTTAACGTTGTGGCTACGCATTCTAACAAAAAGTGATAAAGGGATTGGGTAATACATTGGGTAATCAT
>SCLH01002243.1:0-12873 GCA_004367855.1 Oikopleura vanhoeffeni | reverse complement strand
TTCACCGGTCAACGCGGTATATCTCTTATATAGCCATTTTCAGTATAAGAATTTAATGAGGAAAAAAATGGGAAACTCGTAGTATTTTCTTCATGCGACATCATTCAAAAATATTTTTCAAGCAGTAAATGTTGTGCTAATCCGAATTCTGCATATTAGACATGAACTAACATTAACAACATTTAAACTTTTCGGCTAATTTTAGATAATGAAAATATTTGGACCCCACGTAGATTGCGAACTACCCGGAAAAAATATGATTCTGGTTTATATCGGTGACCCTGATATTCAATTCAACTTATAAAGAATTTCTCTATTCGGCTTTCTTTTCTTGGACAGATTTGACAATGCAAAGCACCGTTTCTCGGTCATCACCTTATGGTTTTCCATGAGAAGTGGGTGGTGCTCGCTTTTAACAAAAAACTAGCCTTAATGGGAGTACCCCACGCGGTTTTATTTTCGGGCTCTCAGACATGGTAGAAAGCTAATTTTTTCGCATTCTCATTTTTGTATCGGTTTCGATCCTAAAAAATTAAAAAAAAAATTTTCGATGTAAAAAAACATTCAAAAATTTCCTATTTTTTCCTAAGTATAAATTTCCTTCTTATTGTCTGTAACTTTCAAAGTTACAATCCGTTGACGCTGATTTTTTGTTGCATGAGTTCACTTTTGATTTCCATCTTAAAAAAGAAATTAAAATTTTTTTAATTTTCGAAAAAAAAAAAATTCTTGAAATTTTCTTAGATTGATAAAATCGACGTACCCACGCCGGTTTTATTTCGGTCTTCAGACATGGTAAAGCTAATTTTTATCGCATTCTCATTTTGTTATCGGTTCAATCCAAAAAAATAATAAAAAAAATTTTCGATGTAAAAAAATTTCCAAAATTTTCCATTTTTTCTAAGTATAAATTTCCTTCTATTGTCTGTAACCTTGTAAAGTTGAAAATTCGTTTGACGCTGATTTTTGTTGCATTGATTCACTTTGATTCAAATCTAAAAAAAAGAAATAAAAAAATTTTAATTTTCGGAAAAAAAAATCTGAAATTTGTTCTTAGATTGATAAAATCGACGGACCTTATATTTCGGCTCATCAGACATAGGTTAGAAGCTAATTTTCTATTATCTATTCTCAATTTTGTTTATGTTTCAGTTCACATAAAAGAAATAGAAAATTCGATGCTAAAAAATTTTTCCTAAATTTACTTCTATTGACTGTCGATTTTCAGCTTAATTTCGAACCAGGATTATGTATTTATGAGGAAAGACCACCTCGATAATACACTTTCCTGTGTGACAAATAACTGCCTGCTTCATTAAAAATATGAGCATTTGTTTGAAAACATTAAAAAAACATTATAATCTTCCAAGGATAAAATTTATATCTGGTATTCTTTCAAGGAAGCAATAACTTCTGGAGTGCGCATAAAACCAAACTAACAATAAATAGCAACAATACTGCGCATAAAATCAACGAGCTCAATTTTAGAGAAAGTGCTTTTTTTCCGCGAAAAAATGTTGTCATTACTTGCTCCAAATGAAATTAGAACTAGCGGACTACAGGGTTACCAAAAACAACGCGCATTCTTTGAAGTGACTCTTTATCGCAAGTGATTGAGGCGCAAATTTAAAGGAAAAAAAATAAGATCTGAGCGCATAACTTTTTATTAACTAACAAATGTGAGGTATGCTCACAAAAAAATCAGGAAATTATTCGTAAACATCGCTAAATGAAGTTGAAAGAATAAAGTCGAACAAATGGACTTTTTGGAGCCGGTAAAATACCGTCTACGAGCATCATACCAAAAAACGTTTTCGAACAATCCGTGCCAATCCCGGTTCTCCTTCCTCGAATAAGTAATTCAGAACGAAAAATCACGATCCTGTACGTTCTTTAGAACTCGAACTCTACAGCCAAGAGATCTTTTGCCCAGTTTATGTAGCAGCAATCAATGAAGCAACAAACTTTAGACAAGTATCCCCATCTTAATGGCGTGGGGTTGAACCCTTAAGTTTCTTTGCGAGAAAAAATGACTAGTAGTTTTTTTTTAAAGGAGGACACCCTTCTCATGGACGATTACGGGAAAACCATAGAAGATATCGAGAAATGTTTTTTGGCATTCAACTGCCCACACTTAAAAAAGCTCAATTGTAGAAATTTTTTCTTTTATCGGACAACCGGCTTCACGGTAATCGGAGATCTATTATATAAGCATTTTCTGGTATAAATTTTTGAGAAAAAAAATCGAATTCTCGTTTTCTTCCGGGGAATTCATCAAAATTATAGTTCAAGCAGTTAATGTGTAGATTAATCGTGATATAAGAACGAAAAAGCATAGAAATCAACTTTCCGTTGATTTAAGAAAAAAAAATCTCTGGGCCACCGAGATTCGACCTTCCAAAAAATTACTTTCGGTTTATATCCGGTGAACCGGATGATCAAATCAACTGTCATAAAATTTTATTTATTGAGCTTTTTTAGTTGCAGTTGAATGCAAAAAACCCATTTCTCGATATCAGCCTATGGTTTTCCGTGATAGTCATGAGAAGGGTGGCCTCCTTTAAAAAAAACTATTCTAAAGCAAGTTCATCAAAATTCTTTCAGTAAAGAGCGACTGGTCGCGATCAGACAATTGGTGGGTCTTTTGTGAATATGCATATAATGTCAAAAAAATTCGAGAAATTCGTTGCAAGATACCATCAGTACGGTATTTATTACAAAAAAATGATAATTCAAAACTCAGGGAGGAGATAGAATTTTTATTTTTCAATTGACTCAATATTGTATTTCAGGTTTTTTGGCCAATTTTGCGTTGAACCACCAACTTCAAAAGTCGAAAACTCTTCGTGGCGTAAGCCTAAAACTATACATGTACAGTGGAGAGGGCAATAGGCAATACACGAAATTTTAGGACAAAAGTACTACGTTGTTGCAATAATTTTTAAAAGTAGTTGCCCAATTCGATGCATTTGCTCTATCACACCTGAAGTGCGAATAACTTTTCCGGTCTTAAAAACTTTTCGCCGACTTTTCCATCAAAATCATGCCTAAAATAGACT
Organism: Oikopleura vanhoeffeni; assembly: GCA_004367855.1. Classification (NCBI taxonomy): domain Eukaryota; kingdom Metazoa; phylum Chordata; class Appendicularia; order Copelata; family Oikopleuridae; genus Oikopleura; species Oikopleura vanhoeffeni. Next base: position 9,814 of record SCLH01002243.1, on the reverse strand, counting down.
GATTTTCTGCATATGGGCCCATTAATCTTATGAACAAGGTGATTGGGTTTAGAACTATTGCGTAAAACTCAGTCATTGAGGCCTAAACATGACTCATGAGTGACGTTCCATGGGTAAAATAGAACACTCCTGAAAACAAAAAATTGAGTTTTATAGCGAACAATGAAGTTCGTGCTTAAGAAGGGTTTTAAAAAAACTCATTTTTTGACCACTTTGAGGGACGAAAAAAAAATCTTGTTAGAATTGCTTTTTTTGGTGGCGATAACGTTTTTGGGCTAGTCTGTTTAGTCTCAACAAAACCACTAAGCAAGACATCATTTTCTAATTTTTCTGTCTTGAATTATTCAAGGTGATTGTTCGCTTATTGCTATAGCTAATTACGTTCAGAAGTTCGTTTTTTGAGACCACCAAGGCGGATATCTCAGATACGGTATCTGTCCTGAGGAGAACAAAGGAAATATCAATTTTAAAATTTTCGAATCTGAATATTGACTGAATTGACGAAACAAAAAACAAATGTTTCCTTGACTTCTGGTGATTTAACTTTAATTTCCACCGTATATTTCCCAAGGAGAAGACATGCCCAATAAAGATTAGATTACCATCGGTTATTTTGCCCTTCTTCGAATTACTTTTGTCACCGTGTTCTGTTAAAATTTAAGCTTAGTTGGATATCGAAGATTATACCTACGTTGTCCCGTAGATACTTTACGTCAGAGATGCTAAAGAATCGTGTGATTTCATTGGTCATTACACATTCACTGCTTGGTATTGACCAATCAAACATGGTCCTAGACGTATCGCTTGACGTCAAAGGTTTAAACGGGACACCGTAGGTATTAATCTTCGATATATCGTTGGTAAACGCATAGATTGCTATAAACTAGGAATGTAAAGATGATATGAACATGGCAGTATCGTCAATAACAATATATGGGAGCTTAAAACCCACTTTATTTGTTCTGCGAATCACGGAAATTTTCATCGATAATATTTTTAAACTAGGAAGCTGAAGCAGAAACAAGCTCGAATGAAAGTCTAAATTTCAAAACGACACTCTTATTGCTCAGCGAAACGCGGAGACTACGATCTCCGAAAAGCTGCAACATGACCAGGAAGTCTCAGTGACCCAAAAAGCTATTTCTGATCTTGCCAGCAGCTCCAAGAGGCCAAAACTCGCCAGAAAGTCAAAGAAGTGAAGAAATGAAAAGTCAAATTGTCGATCAAGAACGAGCAAATTGAACTCCAAGAACAAGAAATTCTAAGAAAAAGAGAAGGAATTAGATGCTTCAAGTTGGGAAAGCCAGCAGAGGCACAAAAGTATAAATGGATTAACTTTGCTCAGCAGAGAAAGAAAAAGATCATTTTAGAGGCCGAAGCTGAAGCAGAATCATCAAAGGTCGAGGTGAAGCCGAAAGCATTTTGCCATCAAGGAAAAAGCAAAGTAGATTTTGAAAGATTAATTATTTTTAGATGATTAAACTAGCACCAGTCAATTTTTTTTCAACTTTCGGTTATTTCAGAAGGAAATTATCGGAGCTTCTCGGAAAATAACTCTTGAAAAAACCGACTATGTAATGTAATAGCCAGTTAAAAATTAAATTTGCACCAATAAAAGAAGGAGGGTTGAGGCCGATCGGACGTATAAATTTGTTTTATATCTGAAATCTGGCTGTCAAAATTTACCAATTTAGGCCTGTGAAATATTTCTTTCTGAGAAACATATCGGTAAAAAATATATTTCAGGCGCCCGAAGCTGAACAAATTGAGAAATGAGAAAGGCCGAAGCCTGGACAATTATACCCAAGATGCCGCATGGTTGACATGGTTCTTGAAACTCTTCAAAGGTGATTTTATTTTTATGCATAATAACATCATTAAATATTTAGGTTTACTATCAAATTTTACATTTTTTAAGATCGCCGCCGAAGTCGCATGCTTCCTCTTTGCTCTGCTAATAAGCATTTCTCTATGAACTCTCTACCGGTGATGGGAGGAAATCAGGAGCTTCGAACTACTGGAGAGCGTTATATTTTTTAGCCCTTATCTTGGGAGAATTCCTTGACAAAAAACCTAAAGCATTTTTTATTTCTGTCCGTCTTTTGTTGGGCTCGTTTTTTATCTCTCTCTTTATCGTTCTTCCGATGAAAAAGAAAAAAAATTATCCATTCAGATTTTTTAGTTGGCAGTTGAATGCAAGAAACTGTTCGTCGATATCGCCTATGGTTTTCCTAATATCGTCATGACTAGGGTGGGGTCACTTAAAAAAACTACCTTTTGGAAAGATTTTCGAAAATTTAAAAAAAAATTTTGGCCTGAGCTTTTTTAGTTTCCAGTTGAATGCAAAAAACCTGAGGCCAAAATTTTTTTTCTCTAGCAAGGTCGGAATCACAAGTGAGAATTTAATTTTGGTTCGGAAAAATAATATTTTTTTTCAATTTTTACTCAGAAATAAATTTAAATAGCCTATCTGGCTCAGAATTTAATGTAGTTTCCAAAAATATAATTTTTTATTTTTCTGCGTAGAAAAGTAAGCTTCAAAACTCTCAATTTAACTTCCAACAAAAAATATTAATTTCTAGAACAGTACTTTCTAGAGTAGTTAGGACTTTAAAAATAAGTTCTAGCGTAGAATTTAAAAACTAAGAAATTAACGAAAAATTCGGTCATTTTTAGGTTTTTATGTTTAAAAGGCAATTTGGACGAGTGCACAACCTCGCGCAAATTTAAAATTATTCTTATCGTAAAATTTAGGTAATTTATGACTAGAAGGAAGAAAATCACTGAAGTGATTAAAGATTTAATTAAATATTTTTCGTACATGAACATTCAAAATTTCCAAAACCCCAATTTTTCGACTTGATTTTTTTTAATTATATCTACTATTCGTTCCCGGTAATGAAAATTAACAATAATTTATATTTCACTATTTCAAATATATTTAATTTTTGACTAGTTTCGGTTTTATTACCATTATGAGAATGCACAGAAATATAGAACTTTTTTTCAAAAACTTTTAATTTCGCAAAATTCTTGCAGCCCGTTGTCACTATATTTTGCGAAAAGTCTTTCATAAAATTTTTTCGATATTTCTGTGCATTCTGAAGATGGTAATAAAACCGAAACTTGTCAAAAATTGAATATATTTGAAATGGTTATTATTTATCTACAGTACTGAAGAACAATTAAAATTTATATCTCAAATAAAAACTCTTACAATAGTAATAATGGGTTTGTCTCTTTGCGTTGGTTAGTCTTAACATGGCGCTATTATGATTCATGCTTTAACCGCCCACGCTACAAAATGTCGTGAGTTCGACAAATACCCCGTTTGTATTGTATATAATTGTTAAAAATGTATTAAAAAATTCGTATTTTCATGCTTTTTCACCCCGGAATTCCATCAATTAATTTTTTCGATGTTTACTCTAGATTTTAGGTCTCCCGTGCGCAATCCTAGATATATTATAAAATTTGAATACTGACCTTAATATTAGATTCCATATTAGCAACTGCCTCTCCAATTCTTGCGTCTCGTTTAACTTCTGCAGTTCGTCCCATACCGAGAGCTTTAAGATATCCATCTCTATCTTTGATATCCTTGAGGGTGTACGAAACTACAGTGATTCCCATATTGATCATATCAGTAGACGCTACTTCAAAAACTTGTTTTGAGAATTCTTTTCGGTCTTGGTAAATCTGTTCAACCGTCATTGTACCCATGATAGCACGTTGATGACCTTCCATCGTTTCCAGAGCAATGTTTCGGATTTCTTCCTCTTCTTTCCCAAGAAAATGCATACATGCTAAGATTTTTATGTTGAAAATAGACCTGTTTTTTAAAAAGTCTAAATTTTGGGCCATGAATCATGGCTAGGGAGCGCACGAGGAAAACTAACGAGAGAACTACAGTATTTCCGGGCAGAAAAAAAATTTGGCCATCTAGTGGTCAGAAACTGACTTTTTAAAACGCCCATTTAGAGCACTAACTTCGAATTCTAGCATACAAAACTCCTTTACTTAATTTTTTACAATTAGGGCCGTTGCCAGAGATAAAATTTGCTACTTTTTTGGAATAAAAAATTTTTGAAAAAAATTTCTGAAAGAAAGAATTTGGTCACTTTCGAGAAAAAAATCTCCAATCTAGGACACTAATTTTTTTCTAAAAAAATTTCCCAGGTCCAATTTTTTGAGCACAAATCGGATTTTTGAAAATTTTTTTATTTCTTCATTGTAAATTCTGCTCAATATTTTTTTTCTCGTTTAGCTTCAAGAGAAACCATTCAAAACTTAGAAATTCGCCTCCCTAATCATGGCCCATGATATAAATTTTTAAGACACGTGCCCCTGCTGAGCCATGCGTTTCTGAAAAAACAAGCATCAAAAATTGCCGGTAAAAACGTAAATTTAACAAAAAAGTGTAATTTGAAAAATATCTGATTTTTTAACAAAAAATTAAAATTACCTTTTTGTTCGATTTCCGTTTTCACCGGTAATTTTTAATGTACTTTAAGAAACGCGTGGCAACAACTTATAAAAATCTTAAGGTCGATTTTTTTTGACTTAACTCTGTTGGATTTTGACTGAGAAGTATACACGATAGCGACAAACTTTTTTGCATGTGAAACCCTGGGAAAAAATAAACGAGGAAAATTATTTTTGACTTCCCAGGTTGATCACATGAACGAAAATCCGCTATAGAAATCGCTTAAAAAATCATCACCAAATAACCCGTTTTTTGCAAATTACCGGTCATGACCAGTAGTCAAAAATTTTAACCATTAACAATTTGGTCTAGATGAAGATTCACAAACCGGGCCCAAAAAAAATTATTTAAAAAAGGAGCATTACATTCAAATCAAATTCCTTCGAGAAGCTTCGATCTTTGTCCAAATACTATGTATGACGTAACCTGTGATTATGACTTGGGGGCTTAATAAATCATAAACCACAGTTCGCAAAATTTTTATTGTTTTCTGAATTTTTTTTTTTAATTCGAGAATATGACCAAAAATATTCAAAATGAGACCAAAAAAATACTTTTCATGAATTTTTTGGAATATTACACGTATGAAAAAACGGTCCATGTTAATATTAAAAAAAAATTACCTGTAGCGAGCATTTTATCATTTCTTGATTCAATTTTGACTTGAGCGACTCCAATGCATGAAATTGGCACACCACGTTGAGTATTAACATGTTCGGATTTGATATGAAGGGTCATGGCATTCAACGAAATTCGCTGAAAAGATCGTTTATAAAAATACAGTATTCGAGAGCGGGTTTTCCCGAATCAGCCCCTTTTTATTAAAGGGAAACTTACTTGAATTCTGTTGATAATAGGCCAAACCCAAACCCGTCCACCTGGAATCATAAGGGGATTAGGGTACCCACAGCCTGAAACGACCATGGCTTCATTCGGGCCACAAGTTTCGAAACCCATCTTTATTTTTATCTAAAAATCTCAAAAAATTAAATTCAGAAAAAAAATTTTGATTAAAAAATAGTGATAAGTCCCGTTTTTACGGTTAAGGTCTGATTTTTAGATGACTCAAAATTACGGAAGTTGGCAGATACGATACGTTTGATTTCCGGTGTTCAACGGAAATTATTGGTTTATGTAATATGGCCCCCCATCGGAGTCATATTTTATTTTTGATTCTTTCATCGAACTCCTGATGTCAAACTGTACTCCTGCCCATTTTTTGACAGAATTTTACTCATGCAACTAAAGGATAGCAAAATAATGTAATATGACCCCTCAGTGGAGTCAGATTTTCTTTCAGACATTTTCTATGGATTCCTAGATTTTTAAATTAAAGATTCAGTAAAAATAAAATCAGTAGAACCGTTTCCAGACATCGATAATTTCCAGTGGAAAACATAGAAATAAAAAGTTATATTATGACCTTAAATTTCATAATTATTGTATGCGCCAAGTTCCAGTTATCCCAACCGTGATTTTGAGCAATCTAAAAAAGGACCGTTTTCACAATATTTCTAAAGAGCAAATTTCAAAAGATATAACAGTTTCTATTAGACGAATTCCATTCACAGAAAAAAATATTTGCATAAAAACTGTTTTAGCTTCATAGTCCGGTGTCCATCGTCCAAAATTTGCGGGCAGCCATAAAAATCGTTCGTTCCTTAAATAAGGGTATCTTCAGCTCTAATATACTCGCCGATATCAGCCTGGTGAAATCCCACAATGTTCATTGGGTCACACTTTCGACAATCTGCTGTGCCTTTCGCCGCAACACCGAATCCAAGGGGCACGTCATTCATTGTTAATACTACTACTCCTTGATACTGAAATTTTATTTTAAAATGTATTTGCCCAGGGTAGTTTTCGTTTTAATGACACCACCCCTATCAGCGAAAAATACCTTCACGATAAATCGCGAGCGGAAATCCAAATGGATAGCAATTGCTATCAAGAAAAAAACATTTCAACCAGATAAGTTGAACAACTTGAATAAACAAAACGTTAAATTTTGACAATAATATGATGAAAATGATTTTTTACGAATTGGTTTTAACCATCAAAGTTTGAAGATCAACAGTATGTAACATTTTTGCTCCCAATCTTGTTTTTTATGTGTTTTCATCATTGTAAAATAGTTATATGGGGAATAATAGAGATATTTGCGTAGGTTAACCTCACTCATATGAGATGCTCACGTCGCCCACGCACAAACTGTGACCTCACTATGAAACCCCTCATTTGTAATGTATTTACTTATTTTTAAATACTAAAAAGGCAGAATATAAATTAATATAAATTACCTGTGCCATATTTTCTGTGACTCTTCCCAATCCTGATTTCAATATATGGTTTCCATAAAGAAAACTCTGTTCACTACTTGGTTTCACCCAGATTTTATATTGTGCATATGGCGCCAAATAATCTAAAGCTGTGATTTGAAGACGAAATTTCTTGGTTTTTGTGAATTTTCCAAAGCACACTCCTAGACTGATTAAATTCTCTCTCGCGCATGAGGCGGCCATTTTTGCGATTTTTTCAGATACATAGTAAACTCTTTCTTTATGGAGCATAAAAACATATTGACCTTCTGTTCTATCAAGTAATCTCTAAATTGGGATCAGATAAATAAAATTATTTCTTATTTTTTTTTATTGATTTACATTGTTAGAAAAAAACTTTAAGTCATAGAATTTTTTTCTATTGATTGTTTCATTGTAAACTGGAAATGACTCAGTTTGTTAAAATGCTTTGTTAATCGTAGTTGAGAGATCGTTTTAATCTATTAACCTTGATCTGGTTGAGTGTGATATCACAAGTTTTCATGATAAGTTTATTAATTTGGCAACCAAAACCATACGAAAAATATCATTTTTAAGTAAAAATATTATTTTTTAAGTTTTGACCAGAATTATGCTATTATTCGTCATAAATAATTATACCGTCGTTATTCAAAAAATTGCTTCTCCAGGTTGTTAATCAGAACCATGAAATTACAAAAAAACTCAAATAATGACCAACTATCGTTAAAATCTATTTATTTGAGTATCTTACGAGAATTTTTCCATTACTCACCACAAAAAATAGGAAAAACTCCAAAATACAACTTTTGAGTTTATTTTTGTGTCTAAAAATGAACATTTTGAAATACTCGAATCTGATTGGGCGCAGTAGGGTGTCTGTTCGGTCAAATCATTTAGTTTTCAATGAAAGAAATATCGATAATAATATTTTCAACCGAAGAATAGAAATTTGATGTTTTAAAACATGTGCTTTTAATAGGGATCGATTTTTTGCGGGCTCATAAATTATTACAAGAAACACAAAATACAATAACTAAAAAAATATTCGTAGTTTGTTTTTTGTCTTAAAAACAGTGACATGTTGATTTTTTTCCTCGTAAAATTATCTTTAGATACCTAACGAATTGATAAAAAATTTATGAGTGAGTATAATAAATAAATAACTCTTACTCATCATTTTAATCTCGTTCACATGAATATGTGTTCGTGGAACATTTCAAAAAATCATATTCTGCAAACAAAGGATCGCATCAACTTAACCCCCACCTGCTTTTCTGTGTTTTAAAACACAGAGACCAAAAATATTTTGAGGAAGTATCATTTTGGCCGGCGGAATATCGGAACAGACCCCGAAAGTTCCCCTATTTTAATTCAAGAATTTGGTGAAGTTTTCAGAAATTGCTCATCAGACCGGAAATGCATGATTGGATGCAATTTTTTGTTTAATGCAGTTAAAAACAGCATGGAACCAGGTAATTATCTACAAATATACTTATAAGGGTTGCTTTCAGAGATGAATATTTTGACATTATTTATTTTGGTACCCGGTGGTGTAAATTGCGGTCAAAATTTTAAATTGACGATTTGAGAAAGTGCGCATTGCGTGCAAGAAATTCCATTAAGTACAAATTGGGCCCATGAAATTTTACCTAAGAAAGGCAAATAAAAAGTTTCCGGAAGCTGAAAGTGAATTAATTTAAAAAAAAACACACACACATTTTTCCGCCTACGCATTTTCGATGGTTAAGTTTTTCTATCAAATTACTAAAATTTTTTCTTCAAACTTATTCAAAAATTATTTATTCTGTTCAAACCAAAATTTCGTCGCGGTTACGCTCTTGCCGTATTTAACTAGAAAAAATCAATATTTATCGAGTTTGAAGCCGGAAAGTACAGTAAAAATTAGGCACCATAAAAATTAATTTCAAAATCCCAAATCATATTTTTTGCCCGGTGCGTTGCCCAACCATGTTTTATAGTTAGCGAATACTAGTGCGTTTTAAAACACTCAGTTGCATGTGGGTAATATAACATCGCGTGCAGGTGGGGGTTTATTTTGTTTTCGGGTTTATAAAATCTTGAATATTTATCAGATTTTTAATTTTTCAAAAAAAGAAATTTTTAATTTCATTTCGTTTGAAAGTTTGATTTTGTTAATGTTTGAAATGTAATATTTCATAAAATTTCAATTTTGACTAGTTTCGCTTTTTATTGCGGAAACTTTGTGGGTGATGATAATCAACACAGAAACTAGTCAAAAATTAAAATTTTATGAAATATAACTTATCACCAATTTTTCTCTGAGGCAACGTGTTACCTGTTAAAATATATTCAAAAAACATTTTCGAAAATGAAATATCGTTTAGTTCTGTATTTAACATCAGATATTGTTCTAACGAAAACCCCGTTTCAATAGCTAAATCTTATTTTTGCTCAAATCAATCATTTTTTGGAGAAAATGTAATGGTTTTCTGATCCCTGTGTCTTAATATTTTCACTTCCGATATAGTTTGCTAATTTTTCAAAGAATGCTTTTGTTTCATCTCCGTGTAGAGGTCTCATTTTCTCTTAACTGTTTTATTTGGTTAGTGATTAATCCCTAGTAACTAATAATTCATTAATTATCGATTTCTAATTCAATGAAGTTTTATGTGAATAATACCGTCGAGTGAATTAAATAGCGTACAATTCGTTAGAGATCATTTTCATTGTCATGGAGCCAAACTTATAGACTTTTATAAAGATAGGTCTCGGAACAAAAAGCCCGGTCAAAATCGCACTAACTTGCATTTTGGGAATAAAAAAACTTCATTTTTGAATTTATGTTAACTACATTACTAAAATGTTTGTGAAATACAGGAGGGAGGCCCAATATCGCCGAAAGTTTTTTGCAAAAAAAAATTCGGCCATATGGGGACAGAAATAATTTGTTTGTTCAAAAAATGAAAAAACGCGTTCGAAATGACGTCATATGTAAGCCTTACATTGTAAGGTGTCCACCAATCGATTTTCGGCCAAAATCGACCAA
>SCLH01002242.1:38531-49251 GCA_004367855.1 Oikopleura vanhoeffeni | reverse complement strand
TTAAGTTTTGAGCTAAACTGTTTAGCCTTAACATCAAAAATATGAGTAACCTGAAGCAATCTCATTGTATACAAAGGTCGCTAAAGAGCATAATCTTTATAAAGCTCTCTATAATAAGTAAGTATTTTTTGTCTAAGTTGTGTCGAGATCGGGATTGAAATTTTCACTTAGGTCATAACCGAAACGGGATCGGGATTTGATCGGATCCCGAGTGTTTTTACATTGTACGTGGTTAAAAATTATTATGTGCAATGTAACAAAAATTATTTTGACGGGATCGGGATTGAAAAAAAAGAATGACTCGGGACTGGGCGGGATCGGGATTGAAAATTCATCTCGTTTTAAAACACTGGTTCAAACATCAGTTTTGGTTTCGTATGTTTAGTTGGCCAAAAACGCAAGCATTTGTTATTTTGGCCCGCTACCAAACAATTCAATAAAATAATTTGTATTGCTAAAATAAGCTTTTCATACTATTTTTTTTAGATCTTTTCACACTCAACAATTTATGACGAGACTCATGTATTACCAAACAGAATTTGTTTTTCACATAACAATTTCGAAGCAAGTTGCATAGTTTTCTTTCAAACAGTCTTTTAACTTCCGCTTAATTCGACGCTAATTATTCGGATGACAATTTTTATTTAAAACATGTTGCGTTTTCAAAGAAACAAATCAAATATTCAATGATATATTTGAAATCATCTTTATTGACTTATTCAAAAATTAGATTAAAAATGAAATATTCTTACTGCCCACTTTAAATGCCTATCTGGTCCCTCACCGAGGTGTTGGCAATAAGCAACAGTGAGGAAAATGGGCAACACTTTTAGGCATATTCGATTTGTTCAGAGCTGGGCGATGGGCAACACAATAATTTTGATATAAATTCGAAAAAATATATTTTTGTGAACACTTTTTATGTCAAGTTTTAGCAGTATGCCCAACACCTACTGTTCTCGACAATATTTTGCTTTAATTTTGTTGTTACATCTCGAAAGAATATACACGTATTTATTTACATGCATTACGCTTCGGAACTCTAACGCAAAAAATTTGCAACATAATAACATTTTTATTATTCTGGTACGTATCTTGATTTTTGTAGTCTATTCAACGTCTTTAGTATGATCTAAATATTTTTTTTATATTTTTCAAAAGTGCGAACGTTTTCGTTTATTCATTATCAAGCAAAATTTAACATAATAAGTTTTTTTATCAGAAAAAATATAAAGTCAAGTTAAGCAATAATTATATTTTTTCTATCAAAGATAGTTTTCATTTGACGTTTCGGCGAAACAGCCATTATCAGGTATGAGAAAGGAGTGCACAGAATTCGAAAGTTGCACTCCTTTCTCATACCTGATAATGGCTGTTTAGCCGAAACGTCAAATAAAAACTATCTTTGATAGAAAAAATATAATAATTTTATGTCTCAAAACCACTGAATATAATTAAGCAATAATCTAGAATTTTTTTAAAATATAATTATTTGAGACACTGGGCATATTTAAAAATAAAAAAATAAGAAGCCCGAATTTCAAAAAAGTTTAATTTAAATACTACGCTTTACCAATTTATAAGGCATGGTACTACCATGATGGTAAGTTATTGAAATTAATATTAACGGACGCAAGTTCACCGAACAAGAGAATGAAAAAATTTCTTACAAACATGCTTTAACAAAAAAGTATGCCCAAAATCCATCAAAATTTCGACCACAGAAATCTTTAAAGTTTGCCTTACAAAATTGGAAATTAGAAGATTTGAAACCAGAAAACTCGAAAAAGCACGAAATAAAAAACAAACAGAATGAAATCTCTTTGAACACAAATTTGACCTTTTATCACAAAACATTCTAAATTTATGCAATGTCCCATCTGACCACCTTTTTTTTATCAATATCATAAAAAATAATGTTCCAAAATTTGAACAAAAATCTGACCTCAGACGGTCTTAAAAACACCAGTATCAGCAATTCCACACCGCAGCGACATAAATATTCCAGAAAATATAATAAAATACAATTAAATTTGAAAAAAACCTAGGAATTGGCTCGCCGTTAAGAGACCCCGCCTAAATATTTTAGAAATAGATAAGTTAGTTACAAGCTTCCAAGGTAATTGCTCGAAAAAATACAAATGTCTGAACTAACACCTGGCTCGAATGAAAAGCCACGCCTCGATTTGCAGTTTAGACATACACGACTGACTATCAGTAAACCCCCAAATTCAAGAATTTCAAAAACTTTATTAAACCCATGAGACACAATTTTCATCGGTGTTGACAAATCACCAGATATAATGAATTTATAATAAAAATATGACTACCTCAAAAAAGTTCAAGATTTTTTAGGAAGATAAATTTTGAAAAAATTAAAAATTATGATGATCAAAAAATTATAGAAAAAGACATCGAAAAGCTACAGAAAAATAAATATACGGATACTTTTTCAAAACAGATTTACCGAAAGAAATGACAGAACTATTACACCCAACCGTCGTCGATTTCACAATTTTACGGATATGATTAAATGTCACAAAGCTAATGAGCCCTTTCGCGAGATTTGTACCGAATACAATATTTGGTAACCAATAGTGAACTTATTTTGAAAACCTTTTTACAGCCTTTAGTTGACGAATGAAATTTTTCTATAAATAATCAAATGCAGCTTAAAACTAAATAATTTCTAGAAGTAAACATAAAATTTAATCCAAAATAGCATCGAGTTATTAGTGTACGACGTTGTAACAATGTCCCAATGTTAACAGTTCCTAGAACAAATCACTATATTTTAGACAAAATATTCGAAAATCCAATAAAATACTCTTCCAGTCAAAAATATAACATGGGACTCCCCTTGACTCCGCCTACCAGCGTGAAAACTGTTAAAATTTCTTAATAAATACTATTTCCAGAATTCTTTAGCATTTTTAAGTCTCCCATAGGAAAATCATCAAACAAAAATCTGCCTCAGCATGGAAGCCAACTCGATTTCCGCCAGTATAAGCAACCACTTATTCGTAAATATATATGGAGCCAAATTGTTGTCAAAAAGTAGTATGTAGAAAATAAAGTTATTTTCATCAACGATCACGCTGAATGATGTAATAATATCAGAAAAAACTCCATCCGGAACATTTTTAAGGATATAAATCAGTTTTGACGGAAACTCAAATTCACATCTCCCAAGAGATGGACCTAAAAAAACTAACTAATTTTCTTGACTGTAAAATATTTCTCAGAGGTGATACACTTGACTTCATTAAATACCGTAAAATGGGGCCACTCACAGTTATATCAAATTTTAAACACAGCCTCAGCCCAAAATACCTGAAAGGAGAGAATAATGACAACCTACACAAGAGAAAAAACGGCCTGTAGCACTCATGAGTTATTTTTAGAAAGTCTAGAAGCAGATGAAGAGAGATATTACAAAAATTCTTTATCCTTCAGGTCTGGTAGAACAGTAAAATTGAAACATTTTTAAACGATAATAAAAAGCCAAGAGCGTCCACCTAACACCTAACTATATTTTAAGCTATAACTCCCCTGACATAGAACAATATGTTTATAAACTCACAAATAAAATGGCAAAATTTGGTGCCTGGGTTTCGAGATTAAATGTATACATTTTCGACGATGAACTAAATCAGTTAATTTCACGCCAAGCAAAAGCTCTGACCGAAACGTTTGAGGCAGCAAATACGGTTATCGTTTTGATTGCCACATGTAAAGACTTCTACACTTAGCCAAGTAGCAGGGACCCCTGATTATCGATGCGGTGAACATTTAAGTAAAAAATTCAAATATAGGAGTTCACATTGAGACTTGTCCCATTTCCACTAAAAAAATCACACATTGAGACTTGTCCCATTTCACTCAAAAACAATCTGATTTTTTAGCTGAAAACAGAAAAAACTTTAAAACCTTCAAAATGGCAAAAACTAATTTTTTATTACAATATTTTTTAATTATGAAAAGAGGGTTTCGCACAAAATGGGATAGGCTAACATATGAAGCATTTCTCATACGCCTACACCTCCACCCACTCAACAATCAATTTGATCACAAAGCCTTCAAACTATTTTAATTCATACATTCTTAAGCCCTTAAAAAGCCACTAATTTGAAAAATTTTTAAAAAATCATTTCTGCATTTCAAAATCCTTACTAATTTACAAGTTTGTTTCAAAATTTACTACTCCTCGCCAATTAAATAATCTATTTTCGCTTGCCCGGTTAACTCCCGAAAAACTGTATGAAAATCATTCCTAAAACAAATTTTAAAAATGAATTAAATAAATTCGAAACTAGTTGATTAAAAAACTATGATTCAACTATTGAAATTTATTCAAAATGACGAAAAAAAATAAACGGTATTTTCGAGGGGCAAGAAAAATCAGCTTCAATCATTTTTGGATCCAGTCAGCTTATAAATGGTCATACGCTTTAAGGAGACTACTTTTAATGAGGTAGGGACTGTACTAGTATTGTGTTAAAATATATTGTAATTCCAATCATTTATTTTTAAAATATTAAACCAGTGATCGGCAGTCTGAAATTAAAATTTAGATCGAATCAAAGCGAATCGAAAAAAGGATCCGATCTGATCTCAAATTGGCTCGACTTAATACAAAATAAACACCTAATCAGATCAAATAGGAAATTTATTCGACCGGATGGGCTCGAAAAAAATCGTTCCTATCCGATGTAAATTAGTCAATCCGATCCGATCTAATTATGACAACCCATGCATTTAGAATTATATTATGTTTGATAAATGGTGTAATTTTTAACTTCTGACATGAAATTATGAGATAATTTCGATGAGACTACAATGATAATACCTGATTCATTTTTGAAAAAATATTTTATCAATTATCGGCAATCATTACATTGAAAACAGTACAAGAGAATATGTTAATTTTATGAGTCAAACTGTGACGGAAAGATTGTTGTTTAGCTAGTAAATTACAATGAGTAATAACGAAAAATTAATCGTCATCATACAATAAGTTCGACCATAGCATTTAATTTGAGCTCAAACTTTAAGGGAGTGGTTGTCGCTGATAAGACTGTATTTTGAAGTTTTCGACGCCGTTTCTCGGGAAACTGGCTAAGGTAGTATTCGGAAAACTTGCTCAACTTGACCAACAAGTCATCAAGATCATTTCAGCACTAGTTGTAATTTTTTCAAAATCTAACATTTTCGGAGAATATTAAAGGATTTTCTGATATATCGTTTAGTTTATGATTGCAACCAAAATTAGCGTCAATGGTTTTAAACTTTGAAAGTTACAACCAGTATCTGGCTGGCAGTTGTAGGAAAATTATACTTCGAAAAAATAGGAAATTTTGGAGAACTTTTCACATCGAATTTTTTTTTCCCTTTTTTTGAAATGAAACCGATAAAAAATTGAGAAGGAAGTAAGAATTAGCTTTCTTTCATGTCTGAGAGCCGAAATATAAGGTTCGTGGGGTACTCCCTTAATTATTAATTTATAGTTTCGTTTATTACAACATGCTCAAAGTGAAGATGAAAAACATAAATGTGAACTTGGCATCAATCTAGAATGACAGATAATTTCATTCTATGGGCGTTTTAAATTTTCTTTTTTCAAAAGGTCCCATTTTCGAGTAAATGATAAAGAAATTTTCGTCTTGTTGTATGTTCAGACACGGCCGTTTTTTATTTTCATTTTACAGCGAATTGGCTGAATTGTATTTTAAAATAATAAAAATTTATGTTGATAATGAAACTTGCTTATATCCTCTTCCAACACTCTTGAATCAAAAACGATTTTGTATTGTACAATACGTATTGTACAACTACGTACTGTACAATACGAACTTGTTTTTGATTCAAGAGTTTTGGAACAGGATATTTCTCGATTTATAAAAATGGTCACTAGTGCCAAAAATTGAGTCTGGGTACAGATTCACTTCTTTAGTATAAGAGTTAATTGACGAGTTAATTGACTCAATAATTTATTCAACAGATATAAACATCGCTTTGAAAAAGAGCCATGTATTTTGATCGAAATTTTGAGATAAAAAAGTTTTTGAATTTGAGGAAACTATTTGAATGAGACATGAACTATTCGAAATAGACATGAAGTTCTAAAAAATGGCCACTATTTAAGGTAAAGGGTAACTATTTGAGGTAAAAGATAACTGTTAAAAGTAACTACTGTATATTTTAAAGAATAATTTTGCATTACAACAATCCTATTGTCTGATCGTAATCTGCTACTTTGAGGTATAAAATTTTTTTTAATGCGGAAATCACCCAGGTTACTGAGCCAGGTTTTGATTCCCTAGGTATGACGTTCCGTACCCAACTTACATCACGTTTTGGTCATTTTTGAATCAAATTAGTTGCAGATACCACCAAAATATTGAAAATTGAGTACCCTACCAAACCCGATCAGGAAATTTCCAAACGAGGCAAGATTGGGCTCGAATTATTGGGCAAAGTTAACTTTCTAATATGTAAAGTATGTAGACAAAATGATCTAAAGTATGGATAAAATCATTCTTCTGGTCATTTTTGACCAAATTTCTTTGAAACTTTTGGTAATTTATGACAATGGTATTGATGTTATTTAGGATAACTTCGAACATGACAAATTTTTAACCTGGATGCGTCAAATTAAGGAATTATATTTAAAGCTTTAAAAATACTCACATAAAACTACAAAAGTGCTCAAAAATAGTAAAATTTCGACATTTTTTGTTATTTGAGTTGTTTTGTGCTTTTAAAACACATTTAATCGATTTGAGGCATTTTTAATCCATACCACCTTAAGAAAACATATTTAAGGAAACTCGTGTGATACTTAAAATTCTAACAATATTCGTCAAATTTTATTGCATTTCTTATAATACAATTTTTGACATGCAATGAGAGGGTATTTTAACTACCGGAAACATTAGTAAAAATAATACTTTACCAGTCAAATTACCGGTTTCAAAATTAATTATCACGGCATGCCGCGGCAACCTTATTTTTTTGAAAATTTTTGCCCTAACTTTTAATATCTGATTTCTGCCAAAAATTCAAAATAAACAATATCACAAGAAAAACAGAAAACTTTATTTAATTTAATTCATGTTTTTATCAACGTTTCGATTTTCATTATTGAAAACATTTTGGTTCTGACTGAATTACAATCTGATATATCTAAATTTACCAAGAAAAAAAATAATATTACAAGAATATAATATTAGTGCGCTCAAATTTTGAAAGTATATTGTGTTATATATTCAGTTTGGCGGCCAAATTATTTTCAGTCGCGAAGAATTAAACTATATATTTTACTTTGTGATATCAAGTTTCAATCAAATCACGAGCCAGCTGAATTATAAATGTTTATGACGCAGTGCACCGCGAATCGGTCCGCGATGATCAATCAAGTTATATAATATGCTGCATAGGCTCTTCATAGGCTATGCAGCATAGCCAATTATTGGCTGCCAATATCAAGTCATTCCCGAGATAAGCTTATACCAAGCCACTATCAAACCATGTCCAAGCCAAGCCTTCTATAATTTTAGAGATAACCAAGCCACGCTCAAGTTTAGTCTACAAGATGCAATTTGTAAAGTCTATTTTCATAATAACTCAAGTTTTCTATGGTGTTTAACACCAGAATCTGCTTACCAGACTTACTTGAGAAATTATAAACTGCGTAAGACAAGCAAATTAAGCTTTTTTAATTCGAATCACGTCAATTAAGACTGTGTAAGAACTTACACCTTGAGTACCGCAGCAGTGCTAAAGCTGGAGATTTCTCAGATTATTCTATTTCAGATGTTATCACAGGTTTCTATTATTTAAGAAAAATTGTCCACTTGTTAAATTAAAAAAGTCTCGAATCCAGATTACTTAGGAAAATATATTGTTGATTCTGCAAAAGACTTATCTGAAATTGGTAGTTAGAAGACATGAAATAACAACGTGAAAATATCAATTAAAATAATTATTATCTTTGATAAAGTACTAAAAAACTACTAGAAAAATGCTCATTTAGTTATTCATAATTTGTTAAATTCATTTTGAGAGCTTTTTAACCAAAAACTATGTAAGAAAAGGCTCGTCAAACGTGTCACTTTGTGATAACGAAGCTTCAAAATTAATCGATCTCACGTGTAACAATTTTTTAACTATTTTAGGGAGTACTGGTCGCATTTAGAGACTCAGTCATGAAATTTTCCAAATTATTTTTGAATGTTTTTTCATGAAAATATGGAAAAAATAAGTTGAAAAGAAGTCTTTTTATTCTCATTGGTCATCCAAAATGATTTATATCGCGATTTGGAAATCATTTCTATCGTTTTTGTCAAAATTTTGAAATTTCTGAGAAATTTAATTGCTGTTTCTGAACAACCAAGGTACAAAAATAAAAATTATGGACCTTGGTGCTCTGCCCCTACTTTTTAATGACGCATTTATACCATTTTGAATTGTCTGCTGTCATAATCCAGGAAGGAAATGTATTTTCCCTGGGACCCTTAAAATTAGCCCAAAAAACAGTTTTTTGCCAATTCTAGCGCCGGATAGAATTTTAATAAACAAAACTGACCTTGGTGTTCCGCGCACGTTTTTTGTGGGCAATAAAAACTATAAACTTTTTGTCTATCTTAATAACTAAGGGAGGAGATACATTTTGAAGTGAAAATATCGTCACTTTTGAAAGCTCCGGCCAACGATATGATATTCCAGAGTAAGAATTTTGTTCAATTATTCCTATCGTCAAATGGTTATGTGTGTTATTTTCAGTATATATTTGAATCGGCTCTGAAAACCCTGTTTTTTGCCTTAAAATGAAACCAGTACTATTTCGAATAACTGAAAAACTAAATGCGATTGAAAATGAAAATCCCAACAATAAAAATCCAGGAAATAGGTAATTTTATCTATATCAAATATGTAAGACATCGATTTTAACTGGTTCTTTCAAGTACAATAGGAATCAGGGGTTTCCGGTGTTGTGTGGTTACAATTCGCGTCACTCATTGGCTCCTCTTATTTAACACAATAGCTGCGTTCCAACAAACAATGTCGCTAATTCGGAAAATCTCTCATCAGTACTGTTGTACACCCCCGTTTAAATGAGTAACAGCTAGCGCAGCGGATCGCCGAGCAACGTGTTGAGTCTAAGTTTCGTAATTTGCTCTTAATTTTCCGTATGAACTAGGAAATATATCGAATTTTTATTTTTCACTAAAGATTTTACTGATAGTTTAATTTTCAATGGAATATTTTTGCTTCTTAAGAAAAAATAAATTTTACTCCTCAACCTTTACATCAAAATGTGTTCCTTCAGGATAAATTAGTTATGAGGGTATTTTATGAGGGTATTTATGAGGGTATTATACCGTATAAAGATTATTTATAACACTGTGTTATTAACACACTTATTTTTCAAAGATTTTTGAACAAATTTTAATTTGATTGAATGAAATTTTCAAATTGATTTTTTATTTCAACTTGTAGCTGAATAAAACCAAGATAATGTTTTTCATTTGAAAAACGTGGCTAGAAATTAAAATAACTTTAAGGGGGGCGGTGCATTTTGACAGAAACGGATATGGGCTCTTGATGAAAAACTTTTCACTGGGTTTATATATTTTTCTCAATATACCACCAGAGGAATGTTTCATAGTCCAGGCAACTTTTGTAACTAAAGAATTTTCGAGTTATTTCTTTTTAAGAAAATTTTGAGTTCGAATTAAACTTTTCGAATTTCACAAATTATGAGAAAATTTTCAAAAAAGTTCCGAGAATTATAAAAAAATGCCTTATGTTTTCATCAAATTTTTTTCAAAGTATTTGTTTCAAATCAACGATAAAAACTGTTCAGAATGGCCACTTTAACTTTTCGCGTAGATGACTACATATTACTTATTTTCATGGAATCCTTAGCTGAATATATTGGGAATGGCCACTTTCACTATATATTCAAATATGCCCTTGTTTTGTTTCTTTGCTCTCGGTTATACTCCGAATCGTATCTTTTGAAGTAAAACTACAGTTTGGCAGAAGTCCATCAAAGCCCCCGTTTATCCAGAATTAAAAAAATTTTATCACACTCAAATTTGCCAAATCGGTGAATCAACCCATCAATCATTTAAAATGAATTTCATTTAACTCATGAAAAAAATATTTCTTTGGATGTGCTAAAATTTTGTTTTTTTCGTCTTTTTTCAACAATTGAAATTTTCGATTTTGACGTAAAAATCGTATAAACAGAAATTAAATAAATTTTCAACGGTGGTCGAGACCATTTTTTAAAGCTTCTGATTAATAAAAATAATTAAATTAATTTTACTGTAATTTAGACACCTTTGATAGCAAACGCGCGTTTTTTGAGTGTTTTTTCAAAAGACGATTCATAAAGTGAAAATAATCGATCTGAAAAAATCAGATTAAACAAAGTGAGCTCAGAAGTTGCAAGTTACGGTCTAAGAAGTGTTTTTCCACAATGTTTGAAGTGACTCAAAGTTTCCCATCAAGGGAAAAAAATTAAAAAGTACAAATCTGCCAAAATGCACCGACCCCCTTAAGGGGGTTCTGAATGTAAATTTGCTTGCACAAGTCAACTTTCTCCATTTGATAAATTGAACTAACAAAATATCGAACCCAGGTAAATCGGGGCTCTGATTTTCCAAAGTTTGCTCTGTCTAAAGTGAGCAGGGACTGCGGCCCCTGGTTC
>SCLH01002242.1:5309-27305 GCA_004367855.1 Oikopleura vanhoeffeni | reverse complement strand
ACGTGATTTAAGCATTTTTTGAAAAAAAGTACTATTTTGACCAACCTTATTTCTTGAATATACGGTCACGTGATCATTTTTGTGCTTTGGTGTGATGGAAAAAAAGTCTTAGATTTTTTTTTGATTACAATGAAAAATTTTATTTGGTGATTCAAAAAAATTTTGCAAAAAATAATTACTGTAATACAGTAAAAATTTTCCAAAAAAAAACGACCAGCTTCACCATTAAATCGCATTTTCGACGCTTTAAACATTAATGACAAGATCAGTTATAAAGTTCATCGTTAAACTTGACAGACACAAATAACGTTTGTGCTTTTTTTTGGAAATTTTTACTGTATTACAGTATTATTTTTTTGCAAAAATTTTTTTGAATTCACCATAAAAATTTTCAGTGTAATCAGAAAAAAATCTAAGACTTTTTCTCCATCTACACCAAAGCACAAAAAATATTCACGTGACCGTATTATTCAAGAATAAGGTTGGTCAATAATTACTGTTTTTTCAAAAATGGCTTAAATCACGTTTTGAAATAAGTGAAGATGTTTTTTAGGAGTTTTAAGACTTTCTTTACAATTACACTAGAAGTCCAAAACTTCGATCACCGTGACCTTCAATTAAGAATAAGGTTTTGGCTCAAGTACACAATTAATACTCAAATTACGCACGAAAAAATTTGTGGGATCAATAAACACCTATTTAGAGTTTTGAACATCAATGATATTTTCCAAACAGTTCACGTAGATCTTATTTTTCAAGAAATAAGGATTTATCTTGACATATTTTAAACCTTTTTTAGAATTATTCTCGTTTACGTGATTTTATTCGACTTTTCATGTAATAAGAAAAAGTCTTAAAAAACGTTTGAAGTTGACCCTGGAATGTTTTTTGACCGTAATTTTGAGTACTTTTTTCAAATTACTGTATATTGGTACTATATATTTTCTTTTCCAAAAAAGTACTCAAATCATGCGAAGGACCCCTTAAAAAGACGGGCTCACGGAATTTCAAGACTTTAATAGCATTTACAGTATGGCCTCCGGTTTAAATAGAAAGGCATTTCTAGAAGTTCAAAACTTTTGGAAAAACTGATTACATTAGACGCCACGCATGAAAGCTATATATTTTACAACAATATATATTTCACAACAAAATTAAGAGACCATTTTTACTAGAGCATTTGTAAAACATATAATTATGTTTGACAGAGCGAAAGAAAATCATTTAAAGTTTTATATGAGGTAGTTTCAAATATAATTAAGGTTTAATTTCATTCTTCATTATTTGCACTTTTTTTTGTCACTCGAGGTAAATTTCGCAACTTTTTTTTCTTATCCTCATTAAATGCCTTTAATTTCCGTATAATGTTTTTTTAATCTAGGCATTATAGCAAATTGGCTGAAATTTATGTTAACGCTATTGAAAAATGAATGTTTATTAATAACACTTTGGCTTATAATGGCCTCGATTTTATAAGATATCACTTAGTTGCCGGAAAGGGAGTACTGGGGTACAGATTCATGTTCTGAAGTTACGAGTTGAAAATATAAAAAATTAAAATAACGATTAAAAGTACCGACAAGTAAACAAAATTTTAGGTTTTTGATTGATAAATAAATATTTATTTATTGTAATATTCCGGGATGTTCACCCTTCATCAGTTACTAAAAATAGTGGTTACACTATTTGCTTAAATCAAATGTGAATACTTACCTGAAACAGTGGATGTTTTTCTGTACTAATTTTTTGTTATAATATTTTTTTAGAAAACCACTGTATTCTAGGATAAAAGTGTTTTTACAGTATTAGATACAGTATACGAAAATGAAGGCTCCAACAACGCTGAATTAATATGGCCTGTATTTCAAAATTGTTTCTACTTTTTATCACCTGGAGAGCAAAACGATTCTCGCGGGATATGTACACATCCGGCACAGTAAAAATTCCTAAAGTGCGGCTGCCTGTTATTAATCGGAGGATTCAATCCATTTTAAAATTAATAAAAAATGATTCTCAATTTTTTCTGTTTTGATTGTTTTTCTCGCCGCGATACGAATCAAAGAACTCGCCGCTTAATTAGTAGTTCGCAGAGTATTGCGATGAATTTTTCCAGAAATCAAAATTCCCAGGCGCGGTATTTTATATTGATATGGTAAAACTAAAATCATGACCGCTTTTTCTTTTAAATTATCAAAATTACGACCAATTTTACGTTTTTTAAAGTTAAATCGGTAAAAAATAATTTTCGTAACTCATGAAACGTTTTTAATTATTTTTATCTGCGAAAAATTGTATGAACTTCAAATTAGTTGTTATGTCCGCCATTAACTTAACAGGAAGAAAATATGATTTTCTCAAAGTTAGCTGGTAATAAATTACCCCTCTGGTGGTCGTTGTTTAGATATTTCTGGCTATGCCGTTACACCTGAGCGTTTAAAACTGTTTTCTGAAATTATATTTTTATACTTATATAAGCTATTTAGGGCTTCCATTATTTCTTTTCTTATTTTCATTAATTAGGTTTTTAAGAATGAAGAGTTGTCCAAGTTGAACATTCGCTCAAAATTTCTGTGATATTTCGAGTTGGCAATTAATACCCATATTTATTTTTTTAATTCCTCTTGTATTAAGGCATTTTCACGTGACCTTGAAAATTCATATTTTTATTTAGAGGCCGAATTTGACAAAACCCACCTACAAACGTTTTTGTTTGCTTTAGAGCTAGCTTTTGCAAAATTTTGAGTAAATTTTGGAATTTAACAAAGAGGAAGATATATTTTCCGATGAAAAAAGTCCAAAACTGGTATTTTGGAACCGGGTTTTTACGTATTCTGAATAATATATATTATCGACCAAAAGCTTTCTACAAAGTTTTTGATTTACTAATTATTACAGGTATGATTAAAATTTGGTTTATTTCAAAATAAAACCTGGGAGATAGATTTTCCGTTTTGGCTTAGGTGGCTCTTGTGCCGCTTATTGTAAGGTAGTGTGGTCAATACAAAAAAGGTTTTGGCAAATTTTCTTTCGCAGTTAAAGGGCTAGTTCTTACAACAGTGGCTAATCTTGAATATTCCTTGAAGCCTGTTTTCACTAATATGTTATCGAGAATATGTCAATTTAGGGACCGGGATACCCGTTATAGGTTCTAAGTCTCTTATCTAAATAAGCGTTTGGACTTTCTTCTCATGAGTTCGCAACGGGGAAACTTCATACTTAAACACTTTTTTCTAGAAAACATGGTTTGTTATTTTAAAAAAACATTATTGTAATAAAAATTAGTTACGAAAAAAACCACTGTATTCAGGTAACTATTTCAAATTTAAATATTTAAGCACATTACTGTAACAACTATTTTCAGTTATGATGAAGGTGTGAACATTCCGAAAATTGCTTACAAAAAAATAATACTCTATATTATCAATCAAAATGTGATGTCGCATAAAAACACCAACAATTTTAGGTTTCAATAAATATTGAAGTATAATTTCGCGAGAATCTCTAACAGCTCCTTCTGGATATTGCTCAAATATTCCAAGGTTAACGATCGGAACAATTAGGGACCGTAGAAAACCAATTGACTTACGATATTTGGTAAAAAAATGACCATTTCCTATCATCTTGATTTTTATCTTGAAAATTATAAAGTGAATTTTCAACTTAAATTACATTGTTTTTTGCAGATTTTAAATTTTATTCGATGGTTTTGTGGCCTAAAATATAAAATGGTTTCTACCGGTTTTTCTAGGATATTAAATATAGGGTTTATTCGGACGTTTCGGGCTGACGTCATCTTGCAGTGTGAGACAATTGGCTGCCACCGATGGTCAAAATTCAATTTATTGAGCGCGAAATCAGATTCATACTTTTGCAAATGTACATTTTTTGAATGTTGATGAGGGTGCATTTTTTTTGCGAGACTTAGTAATCGAGCCTCGGATAAGCTACTTAGTTATAGCTGATTATGTAATATAATTTCTCAGCTGAGATATCTCAGTGTTATAAGCAATTCATCGAATGTTTTCGAAGCTTTTATAATGTAGGTTTTTTCTACATTGTAGAAAGGCTTCAAATAAATGTTCGTTGATAGACTTAGGGGCTTCGTTTGGTTCAAAACACTATTTATTTTTTGAAACAATTATAGACGAATTTCCGGCGGGAAATTGGATTTTTTAAAAGCTTGAGGAAAACCCCTTTCTTCAAACGTAAAAAATTATCTGCAGCTAAGTCAGGGTTTTGTGCAGTTTTCTTCCCTAATAAAAAACAGTTCAAAAACCTACTGCTTAAAAACATAAACCCCTCTAACTGAGCCGTACGGTTTTTGTTCATGATGCGTTCTCGGGTTCTTCAGAATAAAACATAAAAATCCGATTTTCTCATAAGCTTCTTTTATACGGAATTGTCAGGACGGTTGTTTGCAGAAAAATTCAAAAATATTCTTTGATATTCGAGTTTTTGTCGAGAAGTTTGAAGTACTGTTCAGTAGTTTGTTGTCGGACGGTTCAATGACGTGTTACCACTTTGGAGCGGGGGTAAGTTGTTAATGGAACGTATAATTCAATGTTATTTTCAACTTTTAATATTATATGATGACCTATTTGAAATCTAGAATTAATGAATTTAAATGCATATTAATTTTGTAGTTTTCGCAAAATTATTACTTTTAGGAGCACTCTAGTTGGGAAATTAATTCTTCCGTAAACATAATAATTTTCTACAAGTTTACCCTCCACCAATGGTTGAAAAATGGATTTCGCAGGTTGTACGGTTCCTCGAGTTGGTGAAAGCTTTTTTTTTGTTATTAACATTTTCGAGTCAACTCAAAAAACGTTTCTATAAAAAATCAAAATAGCGCCAAAAAGGGACTACATACTGATATTAAGAAAGCACACTAAATTTCACGTAGGTTATAAAACGAGCGAGGGCGATGTCTGAAGTATTACGTAATAATATTTCAAATGTATTGTCAAATTATCGGATTATTATCCGAAATCTAGTCATTTTGGTATAAAAAGGGGGATTATACGGGCAATGCTTAGCATCATTTTATTCTTTTTTGTTCAATGCAAATGTCGCGAAGAAAATAAGTTATTTTTGCTTGTATTTTGTACTGCTAAACGTGTTCATCGGTTTCCCTATATTGAAAAAAACCTATGATAGTTATGGGAACACATTTTGTCAGTATATACTGTCGTATATAAATAAAAAAATGTCGGACGAAATTTAATAAAACAGGTTTTTGATGGTCAAAATTCGACTCTCTGCAATAAGAAACTAGGGCTGCAATCGTGTTCTTGAGACTCTCGGGAGTTTTGAAATTTCAAAAACTAATTTTGGCCTAGTATTCCAGAAGATATTCCGGTTAAAATATCACAAAATGTCATTTTTGATGAGAAAATCACATTATTTCGGCAAAAATGTGTGAGAACCTTTACCCAGTTAAAATTGAACTTTAAACCTGAGCTTCTTCAAAAGGCAAACATTTCCACGTTAACAAAAAAAATGATTGAGATGAAACATTTCTGAAAAGGATATATATTATATAAGAGATCCCGCCTGAACTGTGGATTATGATGACGACATCAGTACCAGTGGTACTTTACTACTCACTTGTTACCGTGGTTAAACCGAGTCCGTTCTATTATTATTAACCGCGGTTACCAGGTGGTGAGAGAAGTTATACTGAGTTCATCATCAGAATCTTGATAACCTATTGTCACATACAAAGTAGTAGTTTAACAATCAATCACTACAATTTTCAGAATTTTGATTTGGCGTGTTTCGGGGGGCAATGTCAATGTTTCATTTTTATTTGAATTTTGACAAATTATTTTGAAACCCCAAAAATTGTAAATTGAAAAAATGGCTCAAAATATTTATATTATATTCATATTTTTGTAAAATTCAAGCACTTTAAGGATCTTTTGTGCAATTTTTCTCGCAGGCGTCAAATAAACAATAGCCACTCTTCATTTAAATATAATTTGCAATTTTGGTAAAGTTCTGTTTTTGCTTTTTTGGCCCGTCAAAGCCAATCAAGAGCTCGTTATTTTGTTAGTTATGCCTGACACCAAAAACTCAAAAAATGATGTAATTGCAGTAATATAGTTATCAGTGTTTCTTAGGAACGCCTATGGTAAGTTGTGAGTGGTGGTAGATGCGATTGTATCAATTTCTGTTGTTGAAAATTACGCAAGTTGGTTTCTGTAGTTACAAATGTTTTCGGAATATCACCATTTACTTGACGGGAAATGGTCTCTAAAAAAGCCCAATCAGCGACACCCACTCCTCAACGCCTCGGTGCTATTTTGACAATTTGCACTTTTCATCTTGTTCTGCTTGATGGTTAACTCAGAGACCGATTTTAGCCAACTAGTTGCCGCACACCATTATCGCATTTTTACGACGCTTAGATCATTAATGACAAGATCAGTTATGAGTATCGATTAAACTTGTGAAGACAAAATTGACGGTCTTGTGCGTTTTTTGTTGGAAAATTTTTACTGTATTACAGAATGATTTCAGTATTATTTTTGCAAAATTACAGACTAATTACAGTACTATTTTTGCAAAAAATTTTTAAATCAACAAATGCGAAACCTTTCATCTGTGAATAGCAGAAAAAATTCTCGGACATTTTTTCATAAATCATTAGCCCGAAAATGATACATGACCGTATATTAGAAAATTGGGTAAACAGTATACTGTTTTTTACCAAAATTGCTTTAATCAATTTTTGAAAGAAGCGGAATGTTCTTTGAGTATTTTAGGACTTTCCCATTACACCAATAGTCCAAAACACATCCACGTGACCGTCAAAATTAGGAAAATAAGGGTTTGAGTGAAAGTAACAATAGTGATCAAATTTACGCGAAATGTTTTTGGCCAAAAACACCTAATTCAAGAGGTGAAAATGATAATATTTTCCAAAACTTCACGTTTGATCTTTATTTTCAAGAATAAGGATTGATTATGACATATTAAACTTATTTTGGATATTCGTCACGTGATTTTATATTCATATTTCATGTAATACAGAAAAAGTCTTACGTTGAAGTGGACCCTTGGAATTTTTTGAGTAATTGAGTCTTTTTCAAATTTACTGTATATTGATACTAATATTTTTCTTTCAATACTCAAATCATGCGAGACCCTTAAAGAATCGTAACGAATTTCTAAGACTTAATGCATTACAGTATGGCTCATCAATTAGGGATTTCCAGAATCATAGCTTTCGAAATGCTTAACTTAGAATCCGTTAGGCGAGGATAGTAAAAACAATAATTACCGATTTGCTTTTTTTAATTTCAACGATTTCTGTTATTATTATTTGAAAATTGCCTTCGGTTAGAATAGAGCATTTTGTAGAGTCAAACTTCCGAAAAATTAATTACATTGAATCAATGAAAGTTGGCGGCGTAGGCTAGGCTGGACTAGGTCTCGCGTTCTTTCCACAATAAATGATATTGAACATAATTTAGAGTTCATCACCTAGAAATTTGTAGAACATATAATTATTTTACCGACCGCTAGGATATTTGAATTAATGAGATATAATTGCAATTAAATTAAGTTAATTTATCTTATTATTGCACTTTTTTCGCAACTTTTAGCAACTTGGGCAACTTTTTGTTTTCTTATCTTCATTAAAATCACTTTAATTCTTTGAAATTATTTTTTATTTATTATGATAGCAATTGTCTGATATTATTTTAGCTTTGAAAAATGAATGTTAATAATGAAACTTATGCTAATATGCGATTTAAAAGTGAGCACTAGTGGCTTAAATCGAGTTGGGACAGATCCATGTCTAAAGTCTAACAGTAACTTTTGGCACTTCGCATTTCGAAAAAAATCTTTTCAAACAAATTGTCCACTTTTGAGCTAACTTCGTTTAATCTAGTTTTTCTTTGAGATTTTACGTTTACTATACGCTTTTAAAAAACACTTCAAAAACCGCGTTTGCATGGGGGTCTAATTGAGTTAATTTCTTCCTTTAATATTAATTGTAAAATTAATTTAGTATCCAACTTTATCTTTTAAAAAACGGTAAAACCCATCTTATTAAATATTTAATGTTTATTAGATTTTTACCGTCGAATCGAAAATTTTAAAAGACGAAAAACGAATTTGGCACATCGGAAAAAAATCAATTCATGTGGTGTTACTTTTTTGCAAGTTCGGTGTAATAAAATTTTTTAACTCTGAATTCTTACGCAACCATGTAGTTCGTTAAACAACTTATTGATTAGAGTAAACATTGTTAATTGAACAAGAGGAGAAGAGAAACGAGTCATATTGAGAAAAAAGCCTAAAATTAAAAAATTCCCTTCTGGAATATCCCTTTATCACCTTTGTTGTTTGGACATTTCTTTAGGCTATTTTAAACTTATAAATCGTATTAACATCATATTACAAATATCATCTAACAGATTTTCTAAAATTTTTTTATCCTTCGAATCATATTTTTGAAAAATTCTAATCGATTGGCGATTTTATTCAAGTAGTCCGATTTTCTCTTAGTACGATTATCAGACTTTAACTACGAAATATAACGAATGATATGTCTGTAAAAATAATAGATATCAGTAACTCCTATTAAATCACTTCTTGGATTACGAAATGCAGATAGCAACTCCTACGTGAATTTAAGTTGTGGTACATTAACAAAAGGTAGGATAAATGGATCATATACACAAAAAATTTGATGCCGCCAAAAACTATCGTTTTTAATGTGCAAATTCAAAAAAATTCTTCAGAATAATAGCCTTTATGTGTCTTAGTTCAAGAAAATCGAACTTCTTTTCATCAATCACTACGGATATTAAACTAGTTGATCTTGTGGAATGTTAACGCTGGACGCAAATTCACAGTGAGGACTTCACAAAAGTCTTTTTTGTGTTGACTTATAACAAAAACTTAATACTAGTAGCTGTTGTAAGCCGAATTTGCTAAATCTATTGAAATTATGAAAAAGCTCTCGAATTCATGTCAAATGGATTCGTTTTTGAAATAAGGCAATGAAATTTCCTTTATCTTAGTTATGTTATTTGCGGATTGCCAAATGCTCCCACTAAATTGTTCGAAATGTTATTTATTGAATTTATTATCAGAGGCTTTCCCATCAAACGTTGCTCAATCGCATTCGTATCTGAATTTAAGGGCCCTCAGGTTTTCAGTCGTGACTTCTTGAATTGATACCAAGCGGGATACTAGCACTATCAAACATGGATTGATATAGGTCGATTTCATGGGTCGATTTGGGCTGATTACCAATTGAAATGCTCGGATCCGATTTTTCAGATAGTTCACGATATCTCGGTTTGTATTATTTTTTCGTCAGCTTATTATAATTATTACATTTTAGGGGTTATCCCTCTATTCAATCTCGATAACGCTGCTTTTATTCACGCAATTCTGGGTGAACAGGGGTCGGGCAGAGTTTGCTCTGCTCTTCCTTTTTTTAAGAGCAGAGCAAAGGTTTTGAAATTCAGGATAGGCAGGGCATAACAAAATTATTATTTAGAGCAGGCAGAGCAAACAGAATTTTGTGTTGGCTTTAGAGCGAGCAGAGCATCAAAATTTAGTTTTTGGTTAGAGCAGAAGAGAGCAACACATCCAAATTGCTCCTAGGCAGAGCAGAGCGAACCGGAAAAAATGGTGCTAGAGCAGAGCAAACGATTTCAAAAAATCTGGCCGACCCCTGGGTGAAGAATTGATGATAAATAACATACTGCTTCATTATATAGTCCACAAAGGGTTGGAAAACTAGAATTTTACAACATAATATCGGAGAAAATTTACGAAGAGAGTTTAACAGTTAAGTTTTAAGACTTAAGGGGGTTCTGAATGTAATTGCTTGGTATTTGTAACCACTTTTCAACAGTCTGTAACTTGTGATTTAAAATGATTTCAAACCTGAAATGATAGAAATATATTGTTCTGTAACACTGTTCAATAATTTTTATAAACCCAAAAATTTTTCTCATTGTAACAAATTCGTTAATGTATTACGAAACGGTTTTAAAATGCACAATTTTTTGCCCACGCGTCAAAAACTTCGAGAGTATATAGATTATTTGAAACTTTCATAACACGGGAACATAACAGTCGACCAAACGACGGTACAGAGTATTAGTTTTCGTTCAGGTGGTTCGTAAAATGAAAAAAATAAAGACTTTTGTTTACCAGTGCCAAATCTCTTCGTATATAATTAAAATGATTTTATAAAAAACCGAAAAATGATTAGCGAATTAAAATGCTTACAACGACCGGTATGGCATTTGTCAATTTGGCATTGATTTAATTTGATTAAAAAAGAACAGCGCGCACGCTACTCTTTGTAAGTCGCGTGTTATTATTCATAAAATAAGGAGAAAGTACTTATTTCTTTCAATTATGCCGATAAAAATTTTTAACATATTTCTCCTTTGCTCAGTTTTTCCGGATGAGTTCAATTTTGGCATTTCATATTAATAAAAGCTACGAATTAATACATTTTATTAATTTAAAATGCGAATTAGCCTACGGTTAAGTTTTCGATTTATTCTTCTTTCAAACCATTTTTATAAGAAAAATTAAAACAGGGATTTAACAGTAGTAATTAAATTTCAAATCTAGAAAAAAACATTATTTTAGGGCAAAAGTTTGTTTGAAGGCATTACCTTAGCTAAATAAACATGCAATTCAAAATAGACGGCAAGAACGAAAGTTCTTTCTTTATTAGGAGTTGGTTAAATTCATTCGGATGAAAAAGCTTCAGGATCCATACGTGGTTTTTCATTCTCACTTTGTCTTTTGATAATTTTTTAAAATAATTTTCAGATTTCGGAAAGAGATCCAAATAGATAACAGGGCAATAGAGCATTATAATTGTTGCAATCGTTCCTTAAGCCCCGATTTCTGGCGTTCGTATTTTGTTAGTTCCATTTATCAATGGAGAAGTTGACTTGTGCAAGATTTACATTCAGAACTCTTGGGTCGGTCATTTGTGGCGATTTGTACTTTTTCATTTTTTTTCCCTTTGATGGAAACTTTCGAGTCACTTCAACTTGTGGAAAACACTTCTTTCGACCGTACTTGGACTTGCTGGGTCCTTTGTTATCTGATTTTTCAGATCGTTTTTTCACTTTTATTGAATCGTCTTTTGAAAAAAAAACACTCAAAAAACGCGGCGTTTGCTACACAGGTGGTCTAAATTACAGTAAAATTAATTTTAATAAGTTTTTTATTAATCAGAAGCTTTACAAATTGGTCTCGACGACCGTTGAAATTTATTTTTAATTTCTGTATTATACGATTTTTTTACGTTCAAAATCGATTTCAATTTGTGAAAAAGACGAAAAAAACAAAATTTTGCCACATTCCAAAGAAATATTTTTTTCATGAGTTAAAATGAAATTCATTTGAAATGGTTGATGGTTGAATTCACCGATTTGGCCAAATTTGGGTGTTGATAAAATTTTTTGTTAATTCTGGATTAAAAGAGGGCTTTGATGGATCTGCCAACTGTAGTTTTACTTCAAAAGATCGTGGCAGAGTTACCCAGAGCAAAGGAAACAAAAACAAGGGCCTATTGAATTAATTATAGTGAAAGTGGCCATTCCCATAATTTTCAGCTAAAGTTCCATGAAAATAAGTAATATGTAGTCAATTACGCCGAACAGTTAAAGTGGCCCATGGCCATTCTGAACAGTTTTTATCGTTGATTTGCAACAAATACTTTGAAAAAATTTGATGAAAACATAAAGGCATTTTTTTATAATTCGCGGAACTTTTTTGAAATTTCTCTCTATTGTGAATGGAAAGTTTAATTCGGAAACTCAAATTTTTCTTAAAAAGAAATAACTTCGAAATTCTTTAGTTACAAACGTTGCCTTGGGAGTATGGGAAATTCATTACTTTGGGTGGTATATGAGGAAAAATATATAAACCCAGTTTTGAAAAGTTTTCATCAAGAGCCCATAATCCGTTTCTGTCAAAATGCACCGCCCCCCTTAAAGTTATTTTAATTTCTAGCCACGTTTTTCACTGAAAAAACTTATCTTTGGTTTTATTCAGCTACAGTTGAAATAAACATCAATTTGAAAATTTCATTCAATCAATTAAAATTTGTTCAAATCTCTTGAAAAATAAGTGTGTTAATACCGTGTTATAAATAATCTTTATACCCTCTAACTAATTTATCCTGGGACACATTTTGATGTAAAGGTTGAGGAGTAACTTATATTTTTTCTTAAGAAGCAAATATTCCATTGAATTAAACTTATCAGTAAAATCTTTTAGTGAAATAAAAATTCGATATATTTCCTAGTTCCTACGGAAATTAAGAAGCAAATTACGAAACTTAACTCAACACGTTGCTCGCGCGATCCGCTGCGCTAGCTGTTACTCTTTAACTGGGGGTGTACAACCGTACTGATGAGGATTTTTCCGAAGTACGACAATTGTTTGTTGGAACGCAGTATTGTGTTAAATAAGAGGACAGCCAATGAGTGACGCGAATTGTAACCACCACACCGGAAACCCCTGTTCCTATTGTACTGAAGAACCAGTTCCAAATCGTGTCTTACTATTTGATATTAGAATAAAATTACCTATTTCCTGGGGATTTTTATTGTTGGGTATTTTCATTTTCAATCGCATTAGTCTTTCAGTTATTCGAGAATTCAGTACTTGGTTGGTTACATTTTAATGGCAAAACAGGGTTTCGAGCCGATTCAATATTATACTGAATAATAATACACATAACCATTTGACGATAGGAATAACATTGAACAAAATTCTTACTCTTGAATGATCATATCGTTGGCCGGAGCTTTCAAAAGTGACGGATATTCACTTCAATGTATCTCTCCTTTAGTTATTTAAGAAGCAAAGTTTATAGTTTTTTATTGCCCACAAAAACAGTGCGCGGAACACCAGGTCAGTTTTGTTTTTAAATTCCTATCCGGCGCTTAGAATTGGCAAAACTGTTTTTTTGGAGCTAATTTAAGGGTCCCAGGGAAATACATTTCCTTCCTGGATTTGACGCAGGACCATTCAAACATGGTCTAAATGCGTCATTAAAAGTAGGGGCGAGCACCAAGGTTCCATATTTTATTTTTTCCTTGGTTGTCAGAACAGGCACTTAATTTCCTCGAAATTGCAAAATTTTGACAAAAACGATAGAATGATTTCCAAATCGCGATATAATCATTTTGGTATGACCATGAGAATAAAAAAGATTTCTTTTCACTTATTTTTTCCATTTTTCATGAAACATTCAAAATAATTTGGAAATTTCTTGACTGAGTCTCTAAATGCGACCGTACTCCCTAAATTATTAAAAATTGTTTAACGTGAGATCGATTAATTTTTAAAGCTTCGTTATCACAAGTGCCTTTGACGAGCCTTTTCTTACTGTTTTTGGTTTAAAAGCTCTCAAAATGCATTTAACAAATTACGATAACTAACTGGAGCTTGTCTAGTGTTTTTTTAGCTTTATCAGATAATAATTATTTTAATGTGATATATTTACGTTGTTATTTCATGTCTCTAACTACCATTTCGAGTAGTCATTTTGCCGAATAAACAATTATCTTTTCCTAGAGTAATCTGGATTCGAGAACTTTTTTTTAATTTAACAAGTGGACAATTTTCTTAAATTAATAGACCTGTTGAAAGCATCTGAAATAGATAATCTACGAAATCTCCAGCTTTATGCACTGCTGCGGGTCTCAAGGTGTTGAATTCTTACCAGTCTTAATTACGTTGATTCGAATTAAAAAGCTTAATTTGCTTGTCTTACGCCAAGTTTATATTTCTCAAGTAGTCTTGGTAAGCAGAATTTGTGTTACACCATAGAAACTTGACGTTTTATGACATAGACTTTACCAAAATTGGCATTCTTGTAGACTAAACTTGAGCTGGCTTGGTTATCTCTAAATTATAAGAAGGCTGGCCTGGACATGTTTGATAGTGGCTTTGGTATACGCTTATCCGGGATGACTTGATATTGGCGCCCATAATTGGCTATGCTGCATAGGCCTATGAAGAGCCTATGCAGCATATTATATAACTTGATTTGTCTCGACGTACCGATTTCGCGGGTGCACTGCGGTCTAAACATTTTAATTCAGCTGGCTCGTGATTTGATTCGAAATTGATATTCCAAGTAACATATATTAGTTTAATTCTTCGCGACTGCAAATACATTTGGCGCCAAACTGATATATAACACATTACTTTCAAAAATTGAGCGCCCCTAATATTTTTCTTGTAATATATTTTTTTTCTTGGTAATTTAATATATTCAGATTGTTTTATTCAGTCCAGAACCAAATGTTTTCAAGGGTAATGAAAAATCGAAACGTTGATTAACATGATAAATTAATTAGTTTTCTGTTTTTCTTGTGATATTGTTTATTTTTGATTTTTGGCAAAATCAGTATTAAAGTTAGGGCAAAATTTTCAAAATTAAGGTGCCGCGGCTGCCGTGATAATTTTTTGAAACCGGTAATTTTGACGTGGGTAAAGTATTATTTTTATAATGTTTTCGGTAGTTAAATACCTTCATTGCATGTCAAAATTTGTATTATAAGATGCAATACAATTTGACGAATATTGTTAGCATTTTACTCGTTGATTTGCATGAATCGTACCCATCTGATTCTAGCACTATTTTGCCACACTTTTAAATCGGCCTATGGGCAAGTTTCATTATTCCAACATACATTTTTCAATAGCTTAAAATAATATTCAGCACATTTGCAATAAGAATTAAAAAAAAAAGAATTCCGATTGAACAAGGCATTTTAATGAGGATGAGAAAAAAATTCGCGAAAATGTACCCAGTGACGGGCAACAGTTGCATACTCATACGAATTTAACGTTTATTTATATTTTGAAACTACTGTTAAGTTAACTTCAAAGGTTTCTCTAGTTCACATTTAACATTATGATATTTTTCATCAAAATTCTCTCGTAAATGACTGCTGAAATTATTGTTAATATTCATTTTTGTTCTCAACCAGAGACGAGCGTCACGCCTACGCGTACTTGCTTACTCGCCTAACCTTTCATTCATTCTAAGTATTCTTTTTCGGGAGGTCTTTGGCTTCTGAGGTGCTCTATTCTACGGAGGCCATTTCCATATACAACAGAAATTCTTGAAAATTATAAACCCTCAGGTATTATCATTTTCTCACCTTCTCTCTCGCCTACCGCAATTCTTATGTTTCAGCACTTTCGAAAGCTATGATTGCTGGAGATCTGGCTCTATTTAATGGGGCCTACTGTAATGCTTAAGAGTCTTTAGAAATTCGTTACGATTCTTTTAATGGGTCTTTCCCGTGATTTGAGTACTTTTGAAAAAAAAAATATATTAGTCACCAATGTACAGTATTTGGAAAAAGTACTTCAATACTACGTCCAAAATTCCTAGGGTTCAATTTCAAACGTTTTTAAGACTTTTTCCCTTACAGGAAGTCTGAATATCACGTGACGAAATAGATCAAAATAAAGTTTAATTATGTCATAAATAAATCTCGCCTTATTTCTTCGAAAAATAGATCACGTGACGTGTTTGGAAATATTATTATGTTCACACTCTTAGTTAGGTGTTTTATTTGCCCCAAAAAATTTTCGGGCTACTTTGTCACTATTTGTTTACTTTCACCAAACCTTAGTTTTCTTATTTTGAAGTCGACGTGATTGCTTTTGGACTTTTGGGTTTGTATGGGAAAAAGTCTTTAAAACTTACTTAGGAACCACTTCACTTCTTTTCAAATTGATTTAAGCATTTTTGCGACAAAACGAGTAGCTAACTTTACAACCTTTTCTAATATACGGTCACGTGATATTTGTGGCTATGGTGTATATGGGGAAAAAGTCTTAGACTTTTTTTTGATCACGATGAGAAGGTTTATTTTGTGATTTAAAAATTTTTGCCAAAAAATAAGTACTGTAATACAAGTAAAATTTTCAAAAAAAAACGCACAACGTCATTTTGTTTCAAGTTTATCGGTAACTTTTATAACTGATCTTGTCATAATGTGATTAAGCATCGTTAAAATGCGATTTTAATGGGTGATAGGCAAACTTAGTTGGGCCTTGATCGAGTCTACGAGTAGTTATCACACGAGTTTCCTTAAATGTTTCTTATAAGGTGGTATACCACCGTGGTTGGAATTAAAATGCGTCAAATCGATAATGTGTTTGTAAGCACAAACAACTCAATACAAAAAATGTCGAACATTTTACCTATTTTTAGCACTTTTTGTAGTTTATGTGAGTATTTTTTAAAAGCTTTAATATGATTCCTTAATTTGACGCTCCAGGTTAAATTTTGTCATGTTCGAGTTATCCTAATAATCCAATACCATTGTCAGTAAATTACCAAAGTTTCAAAGATATTGGTCAATGACCAGAGAATGATTTTATCCTACTTTTAGAATCATTGTTGTCTACGAACTTTACTATTAGAAAGTTATTTGGCCAAATATTCGAGCCCCATCTTGCCTCGTTTTGGAAATTTTCTGATCGGGTTGGAGGGGTCTCAATTTTGAATATTTTGGTGGTATCCTGCAACTATTTGATTCAAATAATGACCAACGTGATGTAAGTTGGGTAGGAAACGTCTATCCTAGGGAATCAACCTGGCTCAGATAACCTGGGTGATTCCGCGATTAAAAAAATTTTTACCTCAAAGTAGCGATTACGATCAGACATATGGATTGTTGTATCCAAATTATTCTTTAAAAGTACGTAGTTTTTTAACAGTTATTCTTTTACCTTTCAATAGTTACCTTACCTTAATAGTGGGCCATGTTTTTAGACTTCATTGTCTATTTCGAATGTTCATGTCTCATTCAAAATAGTTTTCCTCAATTCAAAAACTTTTTTTATCTCAAATTTCGATCAAATACATGGCTCTTTTCAAAGCGATGTTATATCTGTTGAATAATTATTGAGTCAATTAACTCGGTATCTTAAGAAGGTGAATCTGTACACAGGCTCCATTTTTGGCACTAGTGACATTTTTATAAATCGAGAATATCCTGTTCCAAAACTCTTGATCAAAAACAAGTTTCGTATTGTACAGTACGTAGTTGTCAATACGTATTGTACAATTACCAAATCGTTTTTGATTCAAGCGTGTTTGGAAGAGGATGATAGCAGTTCCATTATCAACATACATGGTTTATTATTTTAAAATACAATTCAGCCAATTCGCTGTTAAAATGAAATAATAATAAACGGCGTGTCTGAACATACACAAGACGAAATTTTTTCTTTACTCATTTACTCGAAAATGGACCTTTTGAAAAAGAATTTAAAACGCCCATACGAATGAAATTATCTGTCATTCTAGATTGATGCCAAGTTTCATTTATGTTTTTCATTCTTCCTTTGGCTGTTGTAATAACGAACTATCATTAATCATTAGGAGTACCCCACGACCTTATATTTGTCGGGCTATCAGACATGAAAGAAAGCTAATTCTTATTCCTTCTCAATTTTTTTCGGTAGTGTCATTTTCAAAAAAAGGGAAAAAATTTCGATGTGAAAGTCTTCAAATTTCTATTTTTTCGAGATAATTTCCTAAACTGGACAGGCCAGATACTGGGTTGTAACTTTCAAAGCTTAAAAGCCAGTTGACGCTATATTTTGGTTGCATCATTAAACTAACATATATCAGAAAATCCTTTAATCTTCTCCGAACATGTAGATTTTGAAAAACTTAAATAGTGTGAAATGATCTTGTGACTGTGTTTCGTCAGTTGAGCAAGTTTTCGAATACTACCTTAGCCAGTTTTCCCGAGAAACGGCGTCGAAAACTTCAAATATCAGTCTTTCAGCGACAACCCACTCCCTTAAAAGTTTGAGCTCAAATTAATGCTATGGTCGAAATTATTGTATTGATGACGATTAATTTTTCGGTTATTACTCATTGTGATTT
This sequence comes from Oikopleura vanhoeffeni, assembly GCA_004367855.1. Taxonomy (NCBI): domain Eukaryota; kingdom Metazoa; phylum Chordata; class Appendicularia; order Copelata; family Oikopleuridae; genus Oikopleura; species Oikopleura vanhoeffeni. Next base: position 9,364 of record SCLH01002242.1, on the reverse strand, counting down.
ATAGACTAAACAACATCTTTCCGATCACGTTTGACTCTAAATTAAACTTATTATTTGTCACTTGTTTTTCAATGTTAATATTGCCGATTAATTGATAAATATTTTTTCAAAAAGGAATCAGGTTTATCTTGTAGTCCCATCGAATATCTATGAATTTCATGTCAGGAATTAAAAATTACACCATTTATTCAAACATATATATTCTAAAATTGCATGGGTGTCATAATTAGATCGGGATCGGATGACTAATTTACATCGAGCATGGGGTTAACGATTTTTTTGGCCCTGCCGGATTCGAATAAATTTCCTATTTGATCTGATTAGGTGTTTATGTTTGTATTAAGTCGAGCCAATTGAGATCATGATCGGATCCTTTTTTCGATTCGCTATTGATTCGATCTAAATTTTAATTTCAGGACTGCCCGATCACTGGTTTAATATTTTAAAATAAATGATTGGAATTAAATTATTTTAACACAATACTAGTACAGTCCTACCTCATTAAAGTAGTCTCCTTAAAGCGTGATGACCATTTATAAGCCTGACTGGATCCAAAAATGTTGAAGCTGATTTTCTTTGCCCCTCGGAAATTTACTTGTATTTTTTTTCGTCATTTTGAATAAATTTCAATTTGAGATCATAGTTTTAATCAACTAGTTCTCGAATTTATTTAATTCATTTTTAAAATTTGTTTTAGGAATGATTTTCTACAGTTTTTCGGGAGCTTAAGCCGGGCAAGCGAATAGATTATTTAATTGGCGAGGAAGAGTAGTTAAATTTTGAAACAAACTTGTAAATTAGTAGGATTTTGAATGCAGCAAGTTGATTTTTTTAAAATTTTTGTTCAAATTAGTGGCTGTTTTAAGGCTTAGAATGTATGAATTATAGTTTTGAAGGCTTTGTGATCAATTGATTTGTTGGTGGTGGGGTGTGGCGTTATGAGAAATGGCTTCATTGTTAGCCTTATCCCATTTTGTGCGAAACCCTCTTTTCATTAATTAAAAATATTTTGTAATAAAAATTAAGTTTTTGCCATTTTGAAGGTTTTAAAGTTTTTTTCTGTTTTCAGCTAAAAAATCAGATTGTTTTTGAGTTGAATGAAATGGAGACAAGTCTTCAATGTGAACTCCGTATTGAATTTTTACTTAAATGATTCACCAGCATCGAATAAATCAGGTCCGGCCCAGTTGGCCAATGTAGAAGTTCTTTACTGGGCAATCAAAACGTTAAACCGTATTTGCTGCCTCAACGTTTCGGTCAGAGCTTTTGCTGGCGTGAATTAACTGATTTTACTTTCATGTCGTGCGAAAAGATACAATTAACTCGGACACCTCAGCACAAATTTTGCATTTTATTTGCTGAGTTATAAACTATTGTTCTATGTAGGGGATAAGTTGTTTGGTTTAGGACAGTATGTAGTGTAGGTGGACCGCTCTGGCTTTTTATTTTTCGTTTAAAACTGGTTTTATTTTACTGTCTACAGACCTGAGGGATAAGAAATTTTGTAAAATACTTCCTTCATCTCTCTGGACGTTTCTCATAACTCTTAGTGCTAAGGCCGTTTTTTGTTCTGTGTAGGGTTTCATTATTCCTCCTTTCAGTATTTTTGGTGGGCTGAGGCTGTGTTTAATTTTGATATAACTGTGAGGTGGCCCCATGTTTACCGTAATTTAATTGAAGCTCAAGATGTATCACCTCTTGAGAAATTATTGTCCAGTCAAAGAATTAGTTAGTTTTTTAGGTCCATCTTTCTTGGATGAGTGGAATTGGTTTTCCGTAAAACTATTGTATATTCCTTAAAAAATGTCGGATGGAGTTATTTTCTGATTATTATTAATTACATAGAGTGTATCGTGATCAAAATACTTTATTTTCACTCAACTTACTTTTTGCAACAATTTGCTCGCAAAAATATTAACAAATGGTTGCTATACTGGCGGAAAATCGCTTCCATGCTCGAGGGCCAGATTTTTGTCTTGAATATGCCTATGCGAGATTTAAAAATGCTAAAATCTGGAAATATTTATTAAAGAAGTTTAAAGTTTTCACGGCGTAGGCGGAGTCAGGCAGTCCCATGTTTATTTGTTGAATGGAAAGTTATTTGGTATTGCATTTTCGTATATTTTGTCTTAAATAAAGGATATTGTTCTGGACGTTTCACATTTGGGTACCTTTGTACAACGTCTACACTAACTTAACGTCGATGCATATTTGGATTAAATTTTGTAGCTTCTAGAATTTGTTTTTAACTGCATTTGGATTATTTATAGAAAAATACATTCGTCACTTAAAGTTCTGTAAAGAGTCTTCAAAAAGCTTCACTATTGGTTATCAACTATTTGTATCCTGTTACAAGATCGCCGCGCAATGGGCTCATTAGCTTTGTGGACATTTTAATTCATACCCGGAAATTGTGAAATCGACGGACGGTGCGGTGTAAGTTTGATCATTTCTTTCGGTAAACTGTTTTGAAAGTATCCGTATTATTTTTTCTTAGCTTTCGATGTCTTTTCTAAATTCTTGATCATCCATAATTTTCTTTTTTCAAAATTATCTCCTAAAAATCTTGAACTTTTTTGGAGGTAGTCATTTTATTTATGGGAACATTATATCTTGGTTGTTTGTCACAGCACCGATGAAAATTTAGGTTCTTCATGGTTTTTTAATAAGTTTTTTTGAAATCTTGATTTGGGAGTTTATGTAGTACGTCGTGTATGTATAAACTGCAATCGAGGCGTGGCTTTTATTCGAGCCAGGGTGAGGCTCGACATGTTATTTTCAGGCATACCTTGGAAGCTTTGTAACTAACTTATCTTTTCTATTTAGCGGTGGTCTTTACGGCGCAGCCATTCCTAGGTTTTTCAAATTTAATTGTATTTATTTATTTTCTTGGAATGATTATGTCGGTGCGGTTGGATCTGAACTGTGTTGTGTCTGTTTCTAGTTCGAAAAACAGATCATTCTGTTTGTTTTTTATTTTCGTGCTTTTTCGAGTTTTTTGGTTTCAAATCTTTAATTTCCAAATTTTGTCAAGGCCAAACTTTAAGATTTCTGTGATCTTGACCGTCGAAATTTGTGGATTTTGGGCATACTTTTTTGTTTAAAGCTGTTTGTTAAGAAATTTTTTCATTCTCTGGTTTCGGTGGTGAACTTCGCCGTTAATATTTAATTTCAATTAATTTACCATCATGGTGTACCATTGCCTTTAAATTGGTTTAAAGCGTAGTTGTAAATTACTTTTTGAATTCGGGCTTCTGATTTTTTTATTTTAATCATGCCAGTGTCTCAAATATATTATATTTTAAAAATTCTTAGATTATTGCTTTATTATATTCGAGATTGGTTTTTGACACATAAACTTATTATATTTTTTCTATCAAAGATTAGTTTTTTTTGGACGTTTCGGACTAAACAGCCATTATCAGCGTATGAGAAAGGGGTGCAGCTTTCGAATTCTGTTGCACTCCGTTTGCTCATACCTGATAATGGCGTGTTTCGCGAAACTGTCAATTAAAAACTATCTTTGATAGAAAAAAATATATTATTGCTTACTTGATTTAATATTTTCTGCATAAAAAAAACCTTATTATGTTTGATTTTGCCTTGTACATCGAAATAAACGAAAACGTTGCGCACTTTTGAAAAATATAAAAAAAGATTTTTAGATTATACTAAAAACGGTTGAATAGACTAAAAAATCAAATACGTACCAGATAATACAATGTTATCTATGTTGCAAATTTTTTTGCGTCTAGAGTTCCGAAGCGTAATGATGCAAATAATACATGTATAGTTCTTTCGACGATGTAACAACAAAATTTAAAGCAAATTTGTCGAGTACAGTAGGTGTTGGGATACCAGCTATGCCGCATACTGCTAAAACTTGACATAAAAAGTGTTGCACAACAATTATTTTTCCGATATTTATACTCAATATTGTGTTGCCCATCGCCCAGCTCTGAACAAATCGAAGTATGGCCTAAAAGTGTTGCCTTTTCCTCACTGTTGCCTTTGCCAACACCTCGGTAGGGACCAGATAGGGCATTTTAAATCTG
>SCLH01002241.1:31247-57991 GCA_004367855.1 Oikopleura vanhoeffeni | reverse complement strand
ACGGTTCTCATTGTTGAGTTCTGTAGAGTCTTATGATAATTTCTGTGCATTCACACCCAAAATGACTTTTAAGTCAATTGGCAATGATGTGTCAAAATTTAGTCTTTTTTCGTTTTAATTAAAGTAAAACACTCTAAGGGGGTAGCAGCGATGTGGCAGACTGGCGTCAATTTAACTTACGAAATTAATTAGTTGGTTAATGTTTTTGTGCTTATTATCGTTAGCTGAACCAGAATAAATGTATATCAGCACATTAAAATTTTTTTTTTATCTATTTAAGGAAATATTTGAGTTCGAACTTTATTTTTGAATTCGTAAAATTTTCAAAAAAATACAAAACATTATTAAAATTTCACGCATTTTTCACCCAAAATTTTTGTTGTTTTTTCTCTGAAATTTGTGAATAAAAACGAAAAAAATAGCCACTTTAACTTTTTTCATGCATGTTTACATATTTTCTCAATGCTGTTTAAAAAATCATAACATGTTCATTTGTCATTTTTTGTCGACCTTTTTTAGAATTATTATGAAAATTTTTCGCAAATCAAGTCCAAAAATTTTTGTTGATGCTTTTTTGAATTTTTCTTAAAAAATCAGGCCGAATCAGTTGTGTCATTTTCTCACATCTATTTGATTTCCGTATTTCAACCGATGGAAGGATCAATCGAATATCGTTTCTTAACTACTGATGAAATTTACAACACTTGCTTGTGACACCGGTTTGTGCCATTTGGCACGAAATTTATTAAATTCAAAAAATCTCAATTAAATTTTGGGTGTTATAAGCTACATTTCTTTTCAAAGTCAAGAGGTTTTTTAAATATTTAACCCCTAGACTCATAGAGACATAAAAGTGGCTTTCATTTTTTTGAACAGACCGGAAAGGACAAAAATAAACGANATATTGTTCGACTAAATGAAATGGGGTCAGCGAACATGTGCAAAAACACCCATTTATTTTGGAAATTTCTCTAAATAACAAGAAATTTGAAAATCAGGCTTTGTACGGCTGTTAAGCTCACAAATTAAAGTTTATACTGAAAAAAAAGAAAATTTTGATATCCAGGAGCTAGATAAAATGGTACCAAAAAATGGAAAAAATCACTTTTTGGACCGGTATACCACCGGCCGGTCCGGTCATACAAAAAACTTTTGACACCATTTTTTGAAAATTTCAAACAAATATCTCCTAGAATCCGAAGTTTGAACTCAATACGAATTGCGGTTAGCTCAGGACTAACGTTTGAAAATCAGTAAAACCCGTCGGTTACCCCCTTAAGGAATTTTTTTATATGGATAATGATTCTCCCACTAATTAGCGCATAACACCCGAAAATGCATAAAGTTTGTAAATATCGCCTTAAAAAAAAATTTCACATCGGGTCAAGTTGGAAATGGAGTTATAATGAAAAGTGGTTTTCGATATTTTTACAGATACTTAAGTATGTTGACTTAAAAGTATGTTGAGGAATTAAAAATATAAACGTTTGCAAAAATGAACACTTTTATTGAAGAAAAAAATTAAAAAAAAAATTTCACATTTTTTTTCTTTCATAAATCACCCGAAAAAATGTACCAATTCGCCACATCGCTGCTACCCCCTTAAGAACCAATCATAGAGTCGCAATTTAAGGGGGTGAACGGGGGGACCATTTTGACATATTTTCACTTTGAGGCAATATTGTGAGAATACGGGACATAGTCAAAGTAAAATAAAAATATTGATGCTCAAACAATTTAAGGTCGACCAATGGGACTTACGAATTTTTTTGACATCACCAGTTAGAGCTAGAGAGCAAATTTTTCAAAAAACGCAATATTCTATCTCCTCTCTGGTTTTTCATTGGCTAGTACCAATAATTCACTATTCTTAATCATTTTGAATTTAGAATAAACGCTACATACAGAATTTTGTAATAAGCTCCATGTCTCTAACACTGAACATAAACGTGCGCGCTANATCAGACTCTAGAAAATAGCATCACGGGTGCCCTAAATTTTGATCTACTTAAATGCAAAAAAATGGTCCCAAACCAAAAATTTCGATATGCAGCGAATAGAGAATTAAATTTCATGAAAAATAAGATATGAAATATTTGTGCATATATTTTAGAACTCTAGAAAATGGCATCACGGGTGCCCTAAATTTTGATCTACTAAAATGCAAAAAATGGTCCCAAACCAAAATTTCGATATACAGCGAATAGAGAATTAAATTTCATGAAAAATGATATATGAAATATTCGTGCAATAATTTTAGAACTCTAGAAAATGGCATCACGGGTGCCCTAAATTTTGATCTACTAAAATGCAAAAAAATAGCCCCAAACCAAAATTTCGATATGCAGCGAAAAGAGAATTAAATTTCATGAAAAATTAGATATGAAATATCTGTGCAAGAATTTTAGAACTCTAGAAAATGGCATCACGGGTTCTCTAAATTTTGATCTACTAAAATGCAAAAAAATTGTCTCAAACCAAAATTTCGATATGCAGCGAATAGAGAATTGAATTTCATGAAAAATTAGATATGGAATATTTGTGCAACAATTTTAGAACTCTAGAAAATGGCATCACGGGTGCCCTAAATTTTGATCTACTAAAATGCAAAAAAATGGTCCCAAACCAAAATTTCGATATGCAGCGGATAGAGAATTGAATTTCATGAAAAATTAGATATGAAATATTCGTGCAAGAATTTTAGAACTTTAGAAAATGGCATCACGGGTGTCCTAAATTTTGATCTACTAAAATGCAAAAAAATTGTCCCAAACCAAAATTTCGATATGCAGCGAATAGAGAATTGAATTTCATGAAAAATGATATATGAAATATTCGTGCAAGAATTTTAGAACTCTAGAAAATGGCATCACGGGTGCCCTAAATTTTGATCTACTTAAATGCAAAAAAATAGTCCCAAACCAAAATTTNAAAACTCTAGAAAATGGCATCACGGGCGCCCTAAATTTTGATCCCGTTTTTTTGTTTCACTCTTTTCAATTTTTGTGTTTTCGCTACTTGAAACTCACGCGGTATGTGTAGGTTGAGATATTCCGACTTGATAATATCTCACAAGAGTCATCAACTTATTAAAAACCGAAAATGTTCAAATTAATTTAAGTTTTGACTTAATTAAGGATATAAAAACGTTAACAAAATTTACCTTGAATCAAATAAGTTCTTGGTTTCTCAATTTTCAGCCGCAGGGCACATACAACGGCCTCTCTTATTTTATTTTCCGAAAATTTAGGCTTAAATTTAGCCTGATTTCTTCTTGGAACAAAAGTAAATAACATTTTATCAAAATAATTACAAATAAATCAAATAATTACATTTTTTGACTTTATATAATGTTCAAACAATGCTAAAAGTGGTCATTATTGAGGATTGGTTAACGCGGAGCTAAACATTTTTCGCTTCACGGAGCGAGGACCTATTTTTTGTTTTTTACGTTTTTTAGAGAAGTCACAGAGAGCTGCAAAATCGTCGGTGCTTAGACTAAGATAACCGCCTAGTTGCCAGGACATTCCACATATTTTTTGTTTTTTTCATCGATATCTCCGAAACTCCTCAGCAGACGATAAGTAAACTAAGATAGGAGTGAAAACGGGGGAATAATCGAGAATCGGTGCGAAAATAGCTCAATCAACCAATTTGAGATTCACCACATTTCATAACATTCACAGCTAAAAACAGAGAAATATATAAATTGGTTCTTTTTTTTCGAACATTAACAAGAAAGAGAAAAATGGAAAAAAATATCAACTTCGATGGNTTTTCGCTACTTGAAACTCACGCGGTATGTGTAGGTTGAGATATTCCGACTTGATAATATCTCACAAGAGTCATCAACTTATTAAAAACCGAAAATGTTCAAATTAATTTAAGTTTTGACTTAATTAAGGATATAAAAACGTTAACAAAATTTACCTTGAATCAAATAAGTTCTTGGTTTCTCAATTTTCAGCCGCAGGGCACATACAACGGCCTCTCTTATTTTATTTTCCGAAAATTTAGGCTTAAATTTAGCCTGATTTCTTCTTGGAACAAAAGTAAATGTCATTTTATCAAAATAATTACAAATAAATCAAATAATTACATTTTTTGACTTTATATAATGTCCAAACAGTGCTAAAAGTGGTCATTATTTAGGATTGGTTAACGCAGCAGCTTCAAACTACCGCCTGGTAAATTTTGATTAAGTAACGGCCGCGACCTTTTGATTTAAGAAGAACCCAGCGTCGACAAAACTTTTGTTAACTTATTTTATTTCCGATGATCAAAAGCTTTATTTCAAAAGACTGGTTCGAACAAGACCGTAGTTTCATCATTCGATAATAATTAAGTCAGTTTAAGAATACACATAATTTCTCGAATATTTGAAATATATTTTACTAAATGAGAATTTGTGCTGTTTAAAGATAATCCACTCAATTTTTAAGAAATAAAACGTTAAAAAATAACATATAATGTTTCACAAATATTTGAAAGATATTGACATAATGACCGAATTTGTGCTGTTTAAGATAATCCACTCAATTTTTTAAGAATAAAACGTTTAAAAAATATTCAAATAGTTGAATTAAAAAATCGGTATCGTAAGTTAAGCGCAAAAGGTGAGCGCGCGGCCAATCCATCAGCACGCGATTTTGGCGTTTCAAACCTATTTCGAATCATATTACAATGTATGAGGATTCGCCGAAAGATTGATGTTCTCATTGGCGGAATAGCAAGTTATCCAAATTGGCAAAATAGGAGCAAAAATGTTACATACTGTAGTCAAAATTAATATAAAAATTGTCTCTGTTCATCGCCTCGAGTTACAGCTGTAACTAACGGCTTATGTTCGAATAAGAGTAAATGATTGTACTACAATAGTGTATTTTTCGATCATGGTCTATATGAACTTCATTCAATCCCCTTTTGAAAAATTTTTTTTTTTTTAAATCGTTTTAATCCCATTTCTTTGTTTCATTGAAAAGAATTCATTTTTTCTTATTTGTTTATATTTAAAATACTAACAGAATTATATTCTAGATTATCACTGATAATCAGACTGTATATCAGACTGTAATATCTGACTATAGACTATCAGTCGAAATAAAATGGGATAGCACAACTGATAATCCGGAATTTTGAACACGTTTAACCCTTGTGACTACAGAGCCGCTATATGGCTAAAGTGACCTGAAATTTCAGTGCTGAAACCTCCAAAATGGCAAAAAGACATAATCCTAAATTTTTCTCAGATCAATTCAAAGAATTTTCTGCGGGTCCAAAACCAATGAGGAAGGTGATGTTTTAGGATGTTTATTTACCCATAAAATTATTTTCTATGAAAAAGTCATGATTCAAAAATAAAACCTGTCAACTTCTCTGCAAAAGAGCGAGAATGGGGGTCAGTTTAATTTTTAATTTATAATCGACATTCCACTTTTATTAAGTATACTCAGGTTAAATCGTGAAACGGCATAATTTCCTATGACAAAGTTATGTGTACAAATTGTTGAGAGAGTGTTTTTTTGCACTGGCAACTAACTGATTTTTCAAGAAAGTGTCATAGTAGGGATATATGGTCGTTTTTACTTTAATCTAAAAGCTCTATAAATAGCTATTAAATGAGGTTCTCCATCAACATTGTTCACATTTGTGGTGTCATGCCTCGTACGTGACACTACTAACAATTCCTGACTCCTTAAAGTCGCACTTTCATTTTTCAAAATCTGTCGCTTAAGGGGTAGAGGATAAAGGGCTTTAAGGTCGCTGCCCTTTGTTCTATGAAAAATGACTTTTTTATTTTTTTTTCAGCCTTCTGTAATAATGACGACCGATTTGCTTAAGGGGGTACTCAGCGTTTTTCCCTTTTAGATCAAGCGCTCCAGAATAAAAAAGAGACAGTTATGTAAAATTCTGAAAACAATAAGTGCAGATCTATCTTTCGCTGCGATTTGTAAGTAAAAAAAAACATTTGAGCACACAGCAGCAGGTGATGGAGAATTCTAGAACTAATTTTGTCTTTCATGTTTTTTTCTAAAAACGGCTGATGGATTTAAATGCAAATCTCGTATGAATAATGACTTGTACTGGGTCTATATAACAGGAAGTTTGTTTTTTTAATTTCGATCGACTTGTCCATGAATTTATGAAAAAACCGTTTTTTGTGAGATTTAACTAATTTAAGATTTTAATTTAAGATTTTACAATTTTAATTTAACAATTTTACAAGATTTTAACGAATTTAATGTAAAGATTTATAAATTAAAGCTTAATTTCTCAAAAAACGACTAGTACTATTTTTTTTTAAATTTAGTATTATTGGGGAAACTTGTCAGCTTCATTTTTGTGAAATAGATTTTCTCGATAAAAATATGCCCGATTTATATAAAATGTGCATTTTATTTCAACCGGTGTCAATTTCAATTTCTTGCAAAAATAAAGTTATCCGATTAAGTGAAGACACAATGAAAGCTGATGTCTAGCTGAATAAAAAATCTGGCTTACTTGCAAATCGAAATTTTGAATCCGATTAATTTAGAAATCATGAAAACGCTCGGTAGAATTGTTTTTTAATTCAGCATTAGTTGAGAAACCTTTCGTCTTTACATTCTGTGAATTTTAGTTTTTTCAATATATGCAGCATATAATATGCTTTTATTTATAGAAAATTTGCATTAGTTCACACGAAATCAATTTGAGTTTCTAAGAAAATTATTTGCATCCGATTGTACGAAAGTTCCCATCAAATTGAAGCTCCTGCAAAACTTAAAAAGTAGAAGTGCTGACACTTTAACTTATCCAAGCATTTGTCATTTAAGTAAAAGGTTTATTATTTTTCTAAAAAATACTTAAAAAAATTTTTTGGGTGTGAAAAAACTCAGAAATTTAGAAAAATCTCGAAATTTTTTTATGATAAGACAGAAATGCATTTGTCGGGGCTTNGATCAGCGGGCGTTTTTTGCGTCTCAAACTATTTGAATCATATAGTACATCCACAGAAACACGCGGGTAGGTGACAATACTGGGCGCGTTCTTTTCGAGGTAAGTTTCGAAGGGAGTTGTTTTGTGAACAGTAGCGACGCTGTAGACATGGACAATGTCGGAAATCGGTATCTTCACCTAAGGTTCGATTAGATTCTGAGATTCGCGTTCGAAAATCGCTGAGAACTCCGATTGGTAAGTCAGCTCGATCACCAAGAGCAGACTCGTGGTCCAAAACACACGAAATGGAAGAATCATACCGCGAGGTAAAAGACTTTAACCATTTGTGAAGAGTGTGAGGACCAAGATCTAGGTTCGTACGGCTTTTGTCCCTGAAAATGAAAGTTAGTATCGTTGCGGGCAGCAAGTTTTGGACGTAGTAAACAAACTTTAACGTTCAATACAAATTTGTCGGTGCATACGAGAAAATGCAGATTTTCGTAAAAAGGGAAAAATTCTGGAAACTTGAAGAAAATTCAAAAAGTTTGAAAAAAAGGATTTTTTGGAAAACTCGAAATCAAAAATCAAGAAGAAAAGTTTAGAACTAGTTATTACTACTGAGTTGGAGTACAATTGAGCGGCTACTTCCAGAATTCAGGGTAATCTTTTCCGCGATTTTACCGATTGATGAGCGTCTTCCAGGCATCGGAACGTTTCGGATAAGGTGAAATCGAGTCCACAGTCAGATCTACCATCATCTCAGGGAATCATAGTGATGGGGGTATTCAGAACGGTCAAGGGCATTCTCAGGAAGGCCAGGACCACAGCGAATACTTTTGGTATTGGACGACTTGACCGACTTTAGATTGAGTTGGACTACAGCCATAGAATCGTGACAAAATCGGGCTTGTGTGAATTGATAGATTGTGGGTAACGAAGCACCACAAACAGAATCTGACACAATAGTATCGAGGACGGGAATGTACCTAAGAAAGTAATTTGTTAGTTACTTTCAAAACAAGGATATTGGCGGAAATTGCGTCAAAAAGGTGAATTTGGAGTAGGTGAAAACTTGTCAGAAAGTAAAAGATAGAAAATCTGAGAAAGGAAACAAAAAGTTGAGTATCAAAATCCGTGTGTGAAAATCGGATGATCTCGGGGCGTTGTAGGCAACGAAGAAAGTTTGATGCGGGCAACGAAAAAGTTTTCAAAAGGATTATCTAGATTTGCTAGGAAAAGTTTTGGACTTACTATTCACAGGCCAGCCAATGGGTTGATCCGTCTTTGACTGGAAATTCAATTTGACACCATCTGGTCCAGCGGTACCTTCTACAGCGGAGCTAAAGCCATTGAATCGGCTGGATTGAAGGAAATGGCTGAGAGGCCACAATCAGATTGAGACGGAAAAGGCGACCCAGGTTAGGCAGATAAGACAGCCTTGGAGGGATCCAGTTCTGCAATGAAACAGTTATGGGCGGTGAAAACTTCCAGCGACGAGAAGACGGAAGGGCGGCGGATGTCATATTGAAGACCATGGGCAGTTCGGCGGGATTTTGGGAAGCCAGACTTTTTGAAGGCTTTCAAAACTGCCATAAGTTTTTCTTTTGAAGATTCTGCAGGATTTCTGCGAGTAAATCTCTGTCAAAAGGGACCGATATTGAGAAATCTCCATCGGGCTTCAGTAATCTCTTAAAGTCAGAAATCTCGGGGATATCTCGGAAATGTTTTTGTTTGCTACAAAAATCTAAACGTTTTGTTTCGGGCAACCGATGGTGATTCTATCTAGGTTTTTCTGAATGAGGTGTTTTTGGTTTGTCCAGGCTAATTCGTGCTCTCTAGCATTACGGGGGCGTGTTTTTGGAACGAAGCGCACGCGGGACAGGTGAGAGCCAATCAGCTGTACGCAAAAACAATCACAGGTGTGGGTTTACTTTGTAGTCAACAACGAATTTCTTGTTTTCAATTAAGTAAATCATAAACATTAAAGAGAAATACGGAAACGAGTATTCAAAAGAATTACAAAATAGGATTGATCATGAACGATCAAAAACGGAATTACCTTCCGGTGAATCAGTCTAAGCTGTTCGATGTGAATAAGCGCTTTTTCGACCGTCCGGTCGAGGTTAAAGCTATGTTACACAAAGCGGATAGTTTGGGAGTTTGGCCAGCCGAAGGAGAAACTGTGAGAATCTTGAAAAGATTCAGAAATGAAGACATTTTCTGGGAAAAACGTTACCAAACTTGACCAAAAGTATGTGAGAGAGGCTTGGGAGTTATCCGTAGAATTGACTACTTTGGAGACGGAGCTGAATAGCAATAATCGAAAGGCACCAGCTGTGTGTGCTACAATTCGTTTACGGGTCTGGTAAACATTTTTGTGATTTCGGTCACTACAGACAGCTAGTGGTTACGCAACCTTGGAAAACGAAGCTGAGAAAGTTAGAAATGCATTAGGCATAGAAACTTCGCAGAAAACTTCGGGGCAAATGATAAGGCGGCATTGGAAATTGATCAGAATATGGTCGTGGATAATGAGGTCGTTGTCAGCACGAGGGAATGTTTTGGACAAGGTCGATTCTACAGAGTCGATTCATGGGCTTGAGAATGTGAGAATCTCTAGAAAAACGGCTAAGAAATTGAAAAGCGTTTAGAAGGGGAGGATACATTAGTCAGCGACCAGAATGTGTGGCAAAAACAGATAGAGATTTGGAATTTCGATTACAAAAATCGGAAAAGCGGTATGATAACGCCTAGAAAGTTTCGAAAATCAAATGATTCAGCTGAATACAGATTCGGTAGAAGAGGCGAGGAGCCAGAATCAAAGGATTGGAGATATTCTAAAGCGTTTGAAGAATGTAAAGAGCAGGTGGCGAGATTAGCGAAAAAGGTGGCTAAATCACCAAAGAAGGATAAGGAAACTTATCAAGAGGTGAAGGTGCTTAAAGCTAAGAAAGATATGTTAAAGGTTACGAAAATGTCGTTGCCGGCAACATCACCAAAAAGAATTGTGATCGAAGATACGTTTGAAAACGTTATGAGTAGGCCAGTGTTAACTGGGGAGGGAGACAAGGTAGATAGAGCCCAAAAGAGGTTAAGGGTTAGCTAAAGCAGAGGCTAGTCGTAAGATTGTTTCCCGGAACAAATACTCTAGGCTTAAAGAGAAGGCGGGAACATCAAAAAGTGGGGAGATAGTGAGTGTTTCGCTGGACAAAAGTCAGAGTAGTGGTAGAAGGGTATCAATTCCAGATTTGGAGAAATTGGATTCCAAGAGCTCATCCGAATGTCTCAGATGATTCAATTACGTTAGGTATTGATGAGGAGATGTCGAATTCGATAGAGAACTGTTGCAGGCCGAGTCGGAAAAACAAAAGTTGAGAGGAGCGAAAACTGCTAGAGAAGCTATAAGACAAAAAGGGATTGATAAGATGAAAATCACCCGAAAAGGTTTTGTAAAGCAGCAGAGATTGGAAAGAGAAGCTAGAAAAACTTTAGCGAAAAGTAATGCGCAGAAAGTGTAAAAGATCGGTTAGGTGAAAAAAGAAAGCCTAGAATTAGAAAGAAGAAGAATTGAAAGTTTTGAAAGATTTCTGTGAGAAAGTTCAGTTCATGTAGGTTTTGAATCTATTTTTCTTTAGGTTTAGTTTAGGTTTTGTTAGGATCTTTTCTAGTAAAAGTTTGCTAAAAGTTGAGTAGTTTTAAGATTGTCTGAATAGGAAAGTTTTGTAACTGTTTCAGTAGTTTTTGGCGAAAAAGACAAAAATTAGGATTTAGGAGGATAGTTTCCGAAATGGATATCCAAGAGTTAGGGGATACGTAAAGGTGTTAGAATAGAGCTTTAGGTATAGAAAAATTTCTTTTAGAAATTTTTATTTTTTATACCGGGGGACGTAGCACGCAACATATCACCCACACAGTCGTGCACGCAACGAGAGACTACTGCTGTAGGCAGCGTTGGGTAGTAGCGGGCAGCAAGATTGTGTAGGCGGTAAGCCTACGCTAGATTCTAAGTTGTCCCTTAACCAATAAGATGGCTAAGGAGCAATCAACTCTACCGACAAGTATTCTAGCCGAATAGTTGGTCATAAGAGATTAACGCTAGATTCGGGTTGAATAAGTTTAAACAAACATTACGACTTAGTTTATCTGCAGGAGATAGAATAGCATATCAGAAGGTCAGATAGAACTAAGACGTTGTAAGCAACAGTAGGACACTGTTGCCCGCAATAACCAGAGGATCAGAAACAGAGGATTTGAGGTCAGGTATCTGCTCCAGCATCCCATTTCGTCCCTATTGCTACGTTGTAAGCAAAAGATAACGTTTTTTTCAAGCGTTCCTAAACAAAAGATAGGCGTTTATTAACCAGATTTTCAGACCAATATTTTCCGGTCGGCGCGACAATGAAAAATACATTTTTTAAAAAATGTTCAGATTGACCAATGAAGTGTCGGTATTTCAAGAACTTTAAAAACCTGTTTTCAAGTCTTGCAGACATTGTCGTCTAGCTTGAAAATGGGTCAATAGTTCTTCAGATACAAATATTAAATTTTTCTGGTATGAGAGTGATTTAGTGTGAGCATAAATTTTTTCTGATAATTTCCATTGTTTCCTTGACATTTTAAAAAATTTCGGACAATTCCAAAATTAATATCGACCAAAGTAGCTTTAGGATTTGTTCGCAGACTTTCTTCGCGGACTTCCAGAACCTTTAACTTTTATTCCACCGATAAATGATAGTTTTTACAGTGATCTTATTTTTTCTCTTAGAAATCTTTTTCGAATTCATGTTTATTTAACTCTCAGCCGCCCGTCAAGCACTGCCGTGCCTGATCGACTTTAAACTTTTTTTCGACCCTTATGGGGACCCATAATGGGATCATCGTCGACCAAGAGAACACTGAAACGTTTTGCCAAAAAAAATTTGTGCGTTTTTTGGGGAATTACAGACTGTAATTTACAGTACTTATTATTGCACAGAAATAAGATATTTTGGGAAATCTGGAAAATATGAAGATGGAACTTATTTACACAAGCTCATAATGTGAAATTTCCTTCTGATAACGAAAAGTTAGTCATTTTTTCTAAATATGTACAGATTTAGCTTTATTTTAGTTAAACTTAATTTAAATTCATCAAAATAAATAATTTCATTTATATTCATACTAAATGTTTCACACTGATTCTAAATATATTTATTTCAGCTCATAAATGTATGCTGAAAATTTTTTGAGTGCATGAAAATGTGGAAGGTCACCATTGAGATGACTCACCCATGTTGAGATTTTTGATGACTTTTTTTGAAATAGATATCAGAGAAGACACAATTACGAGGTCTTTTTTATATATAAAATAAAATACACTGTCCACTATGTAAAACTACTGTAAAAAATGTTTCTTAGTACTTTTTTCTTGATTTAACGCTGATGTGATAAATGTACTATGTACTACTGTAAAAAATGTTTTTAGTTCTCTTTTCTTGAATTAACGCTGATTGTTTTTGAACTGCAATAAATGCATTTATAATCAGAATAAAAAGGGAAAAAGGTTTTGATCCATCAGCGAGATAATTGTCTGAATTAGATCATCAACGGCTAAATTGAATAATTCCCTAAATGAAAAACCATAGAAAATTGGCATTAAGTAATCAGGCACTGCGGTGCCAGACGGGCGGCTGGGCCATCTTTAACTGCGGTCGTACCCGAGTTAAAATTAACTTTATTTCATTTTTTCGATAAAACTAAATTAACACATGGTAGAAGATTTGTAACGAAAAATTAACATCAAAATCACCAAAAATTCTTACTCTGACCACCCTTTTAACTCAATTATAAAGTCCAGATATTGTTTAAATTGACCAATCAGATCACATTTTACTAGGCGTCCGGCGGATAGTTGGAAAATCCGGCGGATAGTTTGAATCCGGCGGATAGTTGAAGGTTTTTGGCGAAAAACGTTCCAACTATCCGCCGGACTCCCCTGTATTATTATTAATCGCTACATATCTAGAATTTTCCGAAGAACAATTAACACTCCCAGCCTTCTTTTTATTAAAGGTAACTTTTTTTTTAGAACACCCAGCTGAGGTTAAAGTTACCTAAGCTATTTTCAAGCTAATTTTTATTAACTTAAATTTATAAATGTTTTAAATACAATCTCCGGTATTTAAATTTGGAATCCTCATCGTTAGGTGCGAGTTAAGTCTAACCAATTTCGAAAACACGTCTTGTGCAATATTTTAAATTTTAAGCCCTTCATGCTTGGTTGCTATTGATCAGTTTCAATTATTATTGAAATTTGTGCCGCTCGTGGGTTCTTTACACATCGTTTGTTATGTGGAATATTTTTTTTTCACTGATTTACCCTAAGAGTCTGTTTTCATATAACTATCGGTTTTACTTTGACTTCTGGTTCTCCCGGTCCGAACCCTAGTTATGTAGTTTTAAATAAAGCAAATTTTCTAAATTTGAACTTGACGATAAATATGGCCATCAAAATCGAAAGACTTCCGTGTATGTCCACATTATGGACAATAATGATCAATTACCATTGTTACAGGAGATCAATGATTTTGAAGTAGATGAGCAAACCCAAATCGGAACAATAGTTCACTGTTTCCAGCCTAAAGACGCCGATTTGAAAAGTTTTTTCGTCTTCTCGGTCATAAAAGGAACCGAATTCGCGGCCATTGAACGATTTAAGGGGTGTTTGACCTTGCAAAAAGTACCAGAATATGGCGAAGAAATTTGTGTGCGAATTTCAGACGGAAGAAAAAGTGACTCTGGATGTTTTTTCCTCAGACCGAAATACTTGAAAATGTTCTCCAACGCGATTACAGTACTAAAAATAGAGCCAGAAACGAGCACAATTTTGAATTTTAATACAGAAGCGGCATTGCAATTACTTACAATTAACAATGCAGAAGATCGAAAAGTGACAATTTCGCAAAACCATTTATCTTTGAAAATCACACAAAATTATGATGATAATGCTGATTTTAATTTTTTGAGAAAAATTGTCGGAAAATCAAAAAATTACAATGAAACAGCACTTCTAATATTTCACAAAAATCGCAATCCAATCAGCCCAAAGCTGGATGGGCTTTCAAACTTCAAAATTTCTAAAATACTAACAAAGGGATTAGAAATTTGTCAATTTACAATTAACTATAAGCGAGAATACTTCAGTGGAGAAAATTTGGAAATTTCAACAAGCTCTAGAATAGTTTTAAAATATAATTTTTTATCGAGCAGATAGCGAAGGTAAACCCATCAAAGATTGGGATCCCTATGCCTCTACTTTTGCGTTTTACCAATGAGAACATCGGATATCACTACGTTGACCAATAAATGTTTCGAAAACAAGTTCAAGCAATACACAGTTAAGGCTCAGGGATCACCTTTTTGAATATATTTTTCTTCTTTTCAAATCATGAATGCGTCAAAAATTGAATGACTTATAAATTATTAGTCATTCAATTTTTGACGCATTCATGATTTGAAAAGAAAATAAGTTATAATCTAGGCAAGTAAAATAGTGAATTAAATTTTACTGTTCATCAAGTTGATCTCTTAGACAACAACATTATCTCGACCTACGCCCAATAATGTGGCAGTAAATTGAGGTGGTAATTTTAAAGTGCTCGAAAATAATTTAATTACGCATATCAAGGATTTGTACGAGCTTTGATATTTGCCAGCGTCTCTTTCTAAGTTATTTAAGCAGTTTTAGGAGTCTAGTGTAACACCTCGGCAACAACAGCGGGGTGATTAGGTTTTGGGACTGCATTTTCTTTGAAAATTTTGTAAACTTCAAATCTTTTCAATAAAGTTTTATAATTATCGAAAAAAGTAGTGTGAGACTTCGAATCAGGGGTCGGCATCCCGCGGCATAACGTTTTGAAAAACCTGATCGGATCGAACTTGATCGGATCGCAAATTTTGAAAACCTGATCGGATCGAACTTGATCAGATCGGAGGTTGACAAAAACCTGATCGGATCGAAAAAAAGTCGATCCGATCAAGTTCGATCCAATCAAGTTATGCCGACCCCTGCTTCGAATAGTAAATCCCGAGAAATTTAATTTTAAGGAAGTCCAAAATCCATTGCATCATTAAATTATCTTGACTTGTTATTTCTGATTCGTTATTCCAATAGTTTTTTTCATTGTATAATTTTATGAAAACAAACGGTTTGATTTTTCATTTTCAAGCTTATGATACTTTTCTAAGGTTTTTCACCCTTCACACTAACGACTTCACAGCATTGTCTATAGACTATAGACTATAGACTATAGTATAGATTCTCTAGTATATACTCTATACAGTATAGGTCCAAAATGCTTGGTTATTGTTCATTCTTCGATATGCTGTTTCTGCAAAATTATTTGACTAGAAATTATGTCAATCAATTCAAATTGATTTTTCGAATTTCCAATATTTATTTTATAATAAAATTTGTATTCTATTAAAAGTCTTGGATCTTTCTTTCCAGTGATTATTGATGAAAAGTCAGTTATTATAGTTTCAAACACATCGATAACCTTCACCGAAAATATTATTTTAAGAATAAAAATATTCAACTCAATCAACTTTTCGATCAAAAAAGGTAAAAAAAATTTCTGTGTAAAGAAAACAAAATTGATATAATAATTCAGTGACACTTGTGCCTACAAAAACCGAATTATCTATCAAGAATCGTCTAGTTGTTCTTGTGCAATTACCCTTGAAGATAAATACAGTTTTTTTAAATGACAATTTCAATTTTTCAAATTCCAATACCACTGCCAAACTCGCAAATTTAAATGCGACCGATGTCCAAAAATCTGGAAGTAAAATTATACTAAAAACTGCAGTTGAAACCTACAAGTTACCTCGAAATTCTGCCTTGGTGTTATCTAACTCAATTTATAGCTATATATATCCATTATTGTTTATCAAAATGCCGAAAAATGAAATTTCAACCGTTGAAATCTCTGTGAGAGAATCGATTCCGATTGGAACCGCTTTGTTGACACAAATTGAAGGAGATTTTACTTCAAACTTTTATAATTCGTCGTCAAACTCGCCAAATGTTCGGACGAATAATCCTTTTATGACGTCTAGAAATACTATTTATTTGAATGAAACGCTTGATTATGAAAAAATTCAAAAATATCTTATTGTTACGATTGACCCTCAAGAAAGAATTTTGAAAAATTTAGTCAAGATCAATGTTTTAGATGAAGATGAATTCAAACCACAATTTGTAGACAGGAAAATATTTTCTACATATTTTTAGGAATTTGAAGAACTTCTGAAAGTAACCAAAAGTAGCTGAAACGTTTATTGTATAACTTATTTAACTTATATCTATGACGGTACTTGCTGGGGCTTTAATGCCAATTTTTTAGCCGAAATTTTTATATAATTCGGCTTTTGAAAACGACTAATCCGATAAAGTTTTTAGATAGCTCAAACTGAGCAAAAATATCTAGTGAATAATAATAATAAAAAGGTGGTCCGAATCGGACCATATTTTGATTTCTTTCTGAGATTACTGAAATTTTTTAATTATCAGTTTTTGTTCAAAAATTGGAAACTGTGGTCTGATTCGGACCATTTTATTGTTAGTTTATTAACAAAATAAAATTCACTTCGACAATAATTTCCATGCATTTTGCATTGTTTAAGCACCATGCCCGGGACCTTCCTGTCTGAATTCGTGGTGGAGATTTATATACTAATTGACATTTTTATAACTTAATTGAGTCAGCAATGTTTAAAAATAATATCAATATACAAATATTTTTTTAGTTTTTGTTAATGACATGTTTTTCAAGGTCAAATTCCTATAAAAAATTTGGTCTGTCTTTTATATGTCTATATGAAAATATGTTTGGCAGAAAAAATTTCATAATTTGGAATTATTTTGAAGGTTACAATTTGAAACCTCGCGAGATCCTTCAATCAGCTCTCAAAATATGCGAACATATGTTTTCTTAGCTCCATATATTTTAAGAGATTCCGAACATGTTATTTTTGATATGATAGTTTTAGGATTAATCTACCGCAAATATATATCTTATTTCGTTTTTAAAAATAGGATTTTAACTGCAGTAAGACGAGGGCCTAAGACGATGGCCTCCATGAGGAGAAGGCAACTCGATGGCTTTTCGGATAATATGACCATTTCAATTGCGCCCAAAGTTGAGACTCTCGTGCGCCAATTTGGAACTATTTTCAAAATATTCAAAAAGTTCAAACATTTCTTTTGTCATTTCAAAAAAATCAGAAATTGGTGATGAAATCGGTAAAATAAGAGTAACAGATTCCGACAAAGGTGCTCATGGCAATATATCATTTTCCATGATTTCGAATTATATTGGAATAAAACCTGATGGAAGACTTATTTTAACGAAAAAATCAACTCGTAAGAATAAATATCTCGGGTTAGTTCAGTATTACAAACCTGATAAAATTGTGATAAAGCTTGATGCCTCATCTGGACGTCTAAAGGATCGGGTTTAATCGCATCAAAAATTGAAAATTTTAGTAGTTTATTCTCGAAAAATCATTGACAATTTAAAAAAAAATTATTTACTGACAAACTGTCGGCCAGACAAAAAATTATTTTTTGGAAACGATTTCTTTAATAATTTCATAAAAATTAAAAAAAATATTTTTGAATCCAAAAAACTAATTTAATAAATAAAGTCGATAATCCTTTTTAAGTCAAGTGCATATTTAACTATAATTTTCACCTCCCACGTTTCTAATCTGTTTCCGATCTTGTTGGCTTTGTTAGTAATTCTTATCATTTTCGTCGTTGCCATTATTTACCAAAGATCAAAAAGATTCATTTTAATAATGCCGAAAACTGCCGAAGATGGACATTCTCCGGATCAATTAGATAGAACATCTCATCAGTCGTCTTCAATTTTTGACCCTCTAACTGCTATTAGTCAGGGGTTAAATATTTACAAATAAGCTCAAAAAAGATAAAATCACTACAGGGGGAGGCCCGATTTTGCCGAAATTTTTTCGCAATAAAATTTGGCAATATCGGACACTTTCAACGACATTGGCACGTTCGGCGCTATGAGGACAGAAATATTCTTTTTTAAATGAAAAAACGTGTGGGCGTTCGAAATGTCGTCATAATTCGACAAGCTTTGCAATTTTATAAGGAATTTTACAAAAGGCTCAAATGAAGTGATCATCATTCTTTATATTTTTTTTTCTTAACTTTTAATCAGTTTTTTCAAATCTTTAATATTTTTCATTCAAATTTATTGAAAAAAGGTTATTTGAGCAACAAAATAAAATTTTCTTAAAAATTTTCCGGAAAATTTTTAATAACAAAGAAACAATGGAAGCCGTTTACATTGTTGGAAATAATTTTTTGCCGAATCTACTGAAAATTTGTCTAAATCGAATTGGTGCTACAAATTTGTCAGTCTTTTTTGTTACTTTGGATCCGAAACGTGTTGTAATCAAACATCCCGATCTTTAAAGTTAACAACTCAGTTATTACTTAATATTGAAAATAGTACAACTTTGTAAAAACTTCATTTTTGATCTATGCTGGGATAAGTCGATGAAAATTTTAACCTCCAAGTCAGTCATCAAGCCACTCTCAAGTTCATTGCTGACAAAAAATACAGCTCCCAATCCTCAAGTAAAAACACTCGCTCGGCATCTGAAGGCGATGAATATTTCAATTTTGTAAAAAGTGCTTCGTTGGAAGATTATGCAAGAAAGTCAGGGTTCAGATCGGAGAAAATTTGAGATTCTAAACAAATGACTTCAACTTAACTTTAAGGGGGACCATTCATGAATTGAGGCTCAAACAAAAAAAAATCTGAATTTTATTTTAACCCCCTCACACCCTTTGACTATCTAAAGGCAAAAAAAATTTCGGGAGCCAAAACGGCGCAGAACTAACATCGTCACAGACCTACAATTCATATGTCATAGAGTTTGCACTTTTATTTCCAAAAATATTGTTGAAAATTTTATACGATGAGCCGTTCGAAAGTTATTTTTTCCTACTTTTTTTTTGGATTTTCGTCAAAATTTCTTAAAAAATTAATTGTGTGAATACATGATATCGAAATTCTGAAGGAAGCAAGTTTTAGGAAAGTATTTGAGGATTAATTTTGATATAAGTTTATTTTATCTGCAGTCTCTATACGAAGATTAATTTTTTCACATGTGATTTTTATGAAACTCAAAATTATGAAAAAAATTATTTTTCGAAAGAATTGAACGGCGATTTAACCCAAATAGAGTCGACAAAGACAAATCGATCAAATATAGAACATAAGGTGGTGCTGATTTTGAGTTTTCAGCTGATTAGCAATATTTTTCAGCATTTTACTGCATATATTTCGACGCGCGGCGATGTGAATAATTGTTTTGTAAGCGATCAAGATATCATATTTTTAATTTGAGACCACTTTCAAGAGCTAAAGTCACTCCTAAATTTGTACACTTATATGTCATTGTAAAAAATGTATGGTTTTCAAGAAATACAAGGTGAGTGAACCTCTCTTTCTCTCGCAGTTATCTGTTTACAAACTTCAAAATAAAATGTTACGTGTTGTTCACTTAATTTTATCCTTGATCTCAATCAGTGACAAATAAGTAAATTGATATCTTATCCAGTTTTCCCGTGATAAGCGCTCAAAGTATTGCCTTTAGATAGGCTTTTGGGTGGTGAGGGCGAAGTTCTCGTTTCTGGATGTGAGGAGGTTAATAGTTTTTTTTCTAAAAATATGGATAATTTTAAATAAGCTGGTGGTATTTTCAACCCAATAGAGCCTTAGGAAAGTACTTTTTAATCATTTTGTAAATTTCCTTTCTTGATTTGAAGCATTTTAATCAAAAATTATGGATTTTCAGGAATTAGAAGTACTATTTTTGAAAAAAAAGGAATCGAAATTCAAGTTTCGATAGTAACAGCCCTCCGCGAGGTCATGAGCTTTTCATCGATATACATGTATATGTTTGATATATATGTTTCAAAATTGTGACTTAATAACCCAGAGAGAAATAAGCCTCTTAAAATCAGCTCAAAAAATCGTTTTTTGCATTTTCTTGAGCGAATTTATTTCGAATTTTCAAAAACAATAGTAACAGAGCTGCGTGCTTTTCTTGTGGTTCATAAAATCGAAAATTAATTTTTCTACCCCCAAAACTCACGGAGAAATAGGTTTTTGCTACAAAATATGACTCTACTTTGAGACTCGTTCCTGATTGGTCGAGCAATCAGTGATCCTCAATTATAGTTTGAGATGTGAGATTTAGGTTTAATTAATCTACCAGGCTTAACAATAAGGTTTCACAATGAATAGCTTTCCAGATATTTGCCCTCAAAAACCATGAAACGCCATTTCCCATGAGGGGTTCTCCCTTAAAACCAAATTTTCAAGTTTTAAAGACAATTTTTGCTCATTCGCACTCAAATTATATTTTAATCAAAACATTTCGGAAATTAAGAACTGAATAAATAAATAAAAAGAAAGTATCCATGAAATTCTATTTTAATTTTACGCCTTTCAAAGTCAAAATTAGTCATGTTTTGTAATATTTCTAAAACTGAAATTTAAAAAAAACTTATTTCTGAAATTTTTATTTCAATTTAGGAAATTTTACTGTGAGTGACTTGAACTCACTGACTTCTTCATAATATAAATTTATGAATAAAATAATATAAAATAAAATAATATAAATTAAAGTCGAAAGCTCTCATTTCGAAAGCTATTTCTGACCACTAAGTGAATCAAAAAATTTTTTGATATGTTGTACATATAATATATATATATGTAACATATTCATAGCACTGATTCACTCAAGGAGTCTTTTTCATATAATATGTAATTTACTGTGGGTTTACTTTGTTCCATGGTTCTTCCGGTCCGAACCCTAATTAAAGTACAAATCTGAAATTCAAGATGAAGAACTTCAACGTTTTACAAATTCTGAAGTAGATCTTGAAGAAAATATTTATCGTGAAGAAAATCACTTTCCGAATGCGACACTTCAACCAAGTTTATATTTTAGAAATCGAATACAAATAATAAATAATGATCTTCCCAATGCGACTGTTCCGAAGAACTTTTCGAAGACGTTTCATGCTGAACCAAAATCGAGATTATTAATTAAAGACGGCGTACTTCACGTATGAAATTCCCAATAAACATATTTAATATTCATGTTTAAATATATTTGATCATCCATGTATTCATTATTGAAAAACAAGTTCTTCCAACGATGTTTCAGTTCATTAACCCTTCGAGGCTCCCAAGTTGTAGTCCCAACCTCATTTGAGGCAAAACATAATTTCAAACTTTTAAAATTGATCGATAAAAATACTCTACAAACTTTTTATTAAATCCTGAATAGAGCTTGCCGATTTTAATTTGAAAATATTAATTGAAACTTTTTATCAGTAACCGTTCAGCAGTTATTTTATCTCACTTTTATTGCGTACAAGTGCTTTTCACGATGATATCTACTGTAGTTCGTTAAAATTGTAAAAGTGGTCCGACGGTAACTAAATGAGTTTATTGTCGCGAAAATTGGCAAGGTAGACTGTTCTCAGACAGTGCCACGTGGCACTGAGTGTTCTATCAGCACGCCTGTTATTATAATGATTCTAATTCTGAATTTTATCAAATTTATTAGAAAAAACAATAAATAATTCTCAGGGAAATTAAAAATTTACTTCAGCATGTTTTTTCTAAGAAAAAAATTTATCTATTTCGTTCCGAGAGTTTTTTCCAAGATGGCTTGATCGAATTTGAAATTTTCCAAAGATTTTAAAAAAGGGAAGTTTCGCGAAATTCTGAACGAGGTTTATTTGATTTTTTTAATTCCTGGTATACCGGAAAATCTTTGACATCTTAAATAACCGGCTTTTCGTTCATTAGGGTGATAGTAGTATATTTTCTTACCTTTTTCTTTTAATTTTCAAAGCAATACTTTATTGCCAGAATTTTGAATAAATATTCAATTTTGTAATTTTGTTGTGAAACAGAAAGAAGTTTATTATTATTACAGTTAAGTGTTGGATAGTTATTTACATTTTGTAAAAATAATAATACACTAAGTGATACAGTATTTAACCCATGAGGTCATCGTCGTCTGTCATCAATCCAGATATACCAGATCCTTCACCTGAGCCAGGCTCTATCACTTGATCCTCGACTAAAAATGAGAACTTTTTAAAAAAATTTAACAAAAGTTGTAAAAATAAAAATATTTTCTTCTGCTTGTCGGTGTACCTATTTGTGTACACTAAGCACGCTTGTAAAACAGCGCCACCAAGTAGTCGGAGTCGAACAAATGTTTGGTCAAAGATGATTATCCGTATTAACGGATTAAGGGCTCTTAACTCCCGTAGTGTCTTTTGCACCATCAATGGTGCAAGGGCCTTTAAAATCGCAATTAGGACCCTTAATCATGTATGAATGAAAATTTACAAAGTGATCGATCGACTATTTTGAATAATTGACGTTTGTGCGTTTTTTTTTCGAAAATTTGTTACTGTATTACAGTACTTATTTTGTTGCAAAAAAAAATTTAAATCATCAAGAAAAGCCTTTTTGAGCGGGACCAAAAAAAATCGAAGACTTTTTTCCAATTACACCATAGCCCTAAAGTGATCACGTGACCGTATATTCCAAGGAATAAGGTTGACCAAAATTAACGTTTTTTTTCAAAAATTACTTAAATCAATTTTTGAAAGAAGTGAAGTGGTTCTTTAGAAGTTTTTAAGACTTTTTCCCCATTACACCAAAGACCTAAAATGATCACGTGACCTTCAAATTGGAAATAAGGTTTTGATGAAAGTAAACAAATAGTGATCAAATTACGCCGAAAAATTTTTGGGCCCAATAACACATAATTTCGGAGGTTTGAACATAATAATATTTCCAAACACGTCACGTGATCTTATTTTTTCGAGAAAAAGGATAATCTATGACATATATTCAATCCTTATTTTTGAATTATTTCGTCACGTGATTTTATTCGGACTTTGATGTAATGAGAAAAAAGTTGTCAAAAAACGTTTGTAGTTGACCCAGGAATTTTTTTGACGTAATTGGTACCTTTTTTCAAATTACTGTACTATGTTTTTTTTTCAAAAGTACTCAAATCACGTGGAAGACCCCTTAAAAGAATCGTAACGAATTTCTAAATTTTATTGCATTACAGTATGGCCGGTTTAAATAGATCATTTCTAGAAGTCATAACTTCCCGTAATACTGATTACAGAGAATGCGTGGGCGAAAAAAGAAGACAAGAAATCACGAGAAATAATTATTCCAAAAAAATTTAAGACTCATTTTACATGGAGTGATGAATAAAAACATTAAATTTTTTTGCACGATGCAATACCCAAATTGGCGACGGTCAATATTTGTAATTTAAATGTCAAATTAACCCTAAATTCGTGTTATTTATGCACTTGTTTGTGAGAATCGTCAAAATGAGAGAATTTTTAATTCTTCTTCTTCACATTTGATAACTTTTTATGAACTTTTTAAACAAATTGTTTTTATAAGGACTGTAGAGAATTCTTTGAATAATATGATTATCATTGAATAAATATATGTTGATAATGAATGTTCGGTTATAATGCTCAATTTAAAGCGCTGCACCATTGATGGTGCAAAGACACTACGGGTCCAGAGATTGTCGGCCACTACGGGAGTTAATCGAACAGATCGTGACTATTTGAAAAATGCGGAATTCGAGAATTTGATTGGTTGGATCTGCCCAAATATGACCTATGAAATCGGCATATTCTCCAATTCAGGGTTTTCATTGAGTGCTAGTATCCCGCGTTGTCTGTATTATTCAAATAGTCACGATCTGTCAACTGAGAGCCCTTAATTCATACATGCAAAATTTTAAAAATATATCTCAATATGACACCCGTTATATCTTCGAACTTAATATCAACATATCATCTGATTAAATACGATTCACAATTTGTGTTTACTTACATTTCAGTTACTGTACTTACTTGGCGGAATATCTAAATTTTCAAAAATTTCAAGCTTTTCAATTCTAGCTAAGATATCACTATCCATCCATCGACTTTCCAAGTTATCAATTTGTTTATCATTAACTTCAATTTTTGCTGCTATTGATTGTTCAAGTTTGAAAATTTGCTGGTTCAAATTTGACACTTCTAATTTTGTGGCTTTCAATTCTTTAGTCAGTTTATCAGTAACCAGAATAACATCTTTTTCGACGCTCTCTGTTGCGATTTCCATCCTAGAAAAAATTTGGTCACTTTTACATCTAATTTTAAGCATTGGATGATGTTAATACGTTAGTTCTGTTTTTAACCATTTTAAAAATTTTGTATTTTGGTACAATTTTTTAAGGTTTTTGATTGATATCCTTTAATAGTCAGCAAGTGAGTAAACGATGCAGTTTACAATTCTCTCCTTGTATGACACTAGGACATCAACCTACCGTTCCTCACTTCAACTCTCGACTATAAATTCAAATAATACACCACATCGTTTATTTACTTGTCCGCTCTTAAAATAATATGGATCGCGTCCTCGAAAGCAGACTAAAGGCCAGATTCGAATGCTGCAAAGTTTTGTTGGAATTATGCAGTCGGCTGATTGGCTGACACTTATGCGCTTTAACAAACGACAGTTTAACTCAGGCAATAATATCCATGGATTTTGCATCTTTGGAAATGGGCATTTAGTCTTTTATTCGCCGCGGAGATGCACATGTATAAATATTTTATGATGTTTCGGAATTTATAACATTTTTTGTTAAACCAAAATCAAATTACGCCATTTTACTATTTTAATAATATAACCAATAATTATATCGATCATGGGGCCTCCTGGGCATTTTTGCTTCTTTTTTGGCCAACATTTTTATATAATTCGGCTTTTGACAACGATTTATCCGATTGAGTTATTAGATAACTCAAACTGAGCACAAATATCGGACCACAAATCGGACCATTGTTTCCAAGTTTTTAACAAAAAATGATAATTAAACTATTCCAGTAACCCCATAAAATAATCGAAAATGGTTCGATTCGGACCAATTTTTTCAATTTATTATATTTGTGCTCAGTTTGAGCTATCTAAGAACTTAATCAGATAAGTCGTTTTCAAAAGCCAAATTAATTAAAAAATTTGGCTAACAAATGCCCAGGAGGCCGCGTAATCGATATAAAGTATGAATATAGTGCATGTCAGATTTTAGATTACGAGGAAAGCTCCATAGAGAAGACGACACCGACCAATTAGGAGTGAGAATCTCACTGTGAGATAAAACAAAATTCTGTTGATAGCTCAAATCTGACAAGCCACTGTATTATCAATGAGTCATTACGGGGGTGCCATAACTTATGGCCCATAAGTCCTGCAGATTGGGACATTTTTTCAGAGCGATATATGAAAGAAATTAATGTGAAAATTTATTTTTTTATTTTTTTTATTCAATTAAAGTGTTCATTCTTGCGAACGTTTTTATTTTAAATTTCTTAACAAAACTAATTATCTGGGAAAATATAAGAACCACTTTTCACTGTACATCCATTTCCAACTAAACCCGACTACAGAATTTTTTTTGAAAACGATGTTAATAAACTTCAGAGATTGTCGGGAGCGCAAAAAAGTCTAGTTTTAATTCTGCACATTAAAAAATTTCTTCAATATCAAAGTTTTTTCCATGAAAAATGGTCAAAAATGCCAAAAAGTAGAGAAAAACAACTTTTTTAGAGATAAAAATTGACCTTCAATTGCGTTTTGATTTTAAAAAATGTTTTGACTATCACAAAAAATGACGCCTATAACACCCGCAATTTTATTGGAATTCACCACCATAAATTTTCTTAAAATTAAGTGCCGAATGGCACTTATCGAGTGTACAGCCGAGTGTTAAAAATTTCACCCATAGTTTAGAAATGACAATCGCGCGACCAACTCATTAGTTGACATACGGAGATTTAAAAGATACAAAAAAATTAAATAAATGATTCTACCTCATTTTTATAAGGAATTTGTAAAACTACAAATTTAAAATTTGGACATGTTTTGCGAAAAAATTAAATAAATTCCAAAAACTTCGACAAAAGATGAAAAATAAAAGATTTTTATGATTTTTTCAACGGCTGTCAGAAAATATGTAGGCGTTTTTGAAAAAAGTGAAAGTAGCTATTTTTCGGTTTTTACCCACAAATTCAAATTAACAAAACAAAAAAAATTTTGGACGAACAATGCGAAAAATTTTCATAATAGTTTGAATTTTTTAAAATTTTTACGATTTCAAAAATTAAAACTCGAACTCAAATCTTTCCTAAAATGAATAAAAATAATTTTATCAAGCTGAAACATATTTATATCGGTTAAGCTAACTATAATAAGCATAAAAAATTTACTGACTTATTATTTTCGTAAGTTATAACAACTCCAGTTTGCGGGGTTTATGGCACCCCCTTAATCAGGCATATAAGAATTTAAAACTTTTTTGAGGTGATTTACATAAAAAAATTTATATATATACGGTATATAATATACCCCTTTCCGACTATCCAGAATATCCCGGCCCTGTATAGTAAACGTAGTGTGTTTTTTTATAGTAGGGCCGGGATATTCCGTATAGTGTGACATAGGGTGTTAAAGGTTTTTCAGCATTTGAATTCTACGATATTTATGGACAATGAAAAAGTACAATTTGTTCAGAATTTTTCAGACACCAAGAAAATTATTTCGAAAATTGTCAAAAATCCGGGCTTCTCATTGGTCGGAAATCGACTTGATCAAACTGAGAAACAATGGTTTCGGGAGTGTTCTCCT
>SCLH01002241.1:0-31036 GCA_004367855.1 Oikopleura vanhoeffeni | reverse complement strand
TACTCTGAGGTCCGTTGATCCATATAATAATTTTTTAGGCCCAGTATTTTGGAAGATATCGGCATTTTAAATTCAAAAAATGGCATTTTTTGAGAAATTTACGACATTTTTGCATAAATCGTCAAAAAATAAATCGTCGATTCAGGCTAAAAAAATGTATAACATGTCACAATTTCCGCAGAACGGTTTTCTATAAAATTTCTCAGTTTATCGATTTTGCGTAGGCAGAATGATAATTTTCTGATTTAAAATGCTATTTTCGTACAGAAATATTGATTTTTAGAATTCGGCTATATGAAAAAAAAATTATCCTCATCCTCGAAATAACCCCTTTGTCAACTCAAATAAAAAATCCAAGAAGGTCGAGAATAACCTGTAACAGCCTAGTGTGACAGGGGCATATAAGCTCTGGTCACAGTTTCTTACATTTAAACTTCCTAAAACTTTCAACTTAAAAACTGAACCAGATGTAATCAATGGGTGTCAAAGGGAAACATAAAAACTTGTCAAAGTGTTTTAGGACATCTACTGCGGTTCATTCGAAAACATATCGAGTTTAGTAATGGCTAACAAATAATTCCAAAAAATATTCAATACAGTATGTTTCTTTTTTAGTCCGGAAAGGTGCTAGGTACTAAGTGAATTATATTTTGAAAGCCGAGCTATCGACGATCCAGAAAGTTTACAAATAAAATGCGCCTAGTTGCCATTTTTATTGGCGGGAATTTCATTCACAGCAAGTTGTCAATTCCGGACTAAAAAAGAAACATACTGTTAGTAAAGTCTGAAAATTAATAATTTATTTTACAACCTGCACATGTATCTTTTTCCAACCAAAGTGACTCTCTATAGCTAATAGGGTGTCAAAATCATTTTAATATCGGCTGCTGGAAACGGTTTATCCGATAACGTTCTTAGATAGCTCAAAATGACCAGACATACTTAGAAAAAAACTAAACGAATAAATCTTCCAAATCAAACCATTTTTACTATTATTTTTCGAAATTGGAATAAAAATGGTCCGATTCAAACCAATTTTTAGTCTGAGTTTTCTCTCTTTTGATATTTTCAGCTGTCTGAGAACTCAATCGGATGAGGAATCTTTCTTGACAATTATAACCGACTACGACTAGAATAAAGCTGATTCTAGCAGTTACTTACAGCTGAAATGTGAACGATTTGGACATCCTATCTTCTATAGCCCATGTTCCCACAATTATTAATTTTTGTAGTCTTGAAACTACAAAAATTAACAATATTATGAACAGGGGATAATGACTATCAGAGAGTGACTTTGGTTGAGAAAAAGGATATAAATTATTTTTAATAAAATTTTATCCAATTTCATAATTATAAAGTTGCGCTTTCCAACTTTCCGTCACATTTATCATCAAATTTTACCGTCACATATCACCATGACAGTTTACCGGTCATAAAAGTGGAAATTTAGATGCATAAATTTTTACTTTTTCATCTTTTCGTCCAGCGCATTGAAAAGTGCCAAAAGTTGATCAACATCAATATTATCATTGCAAACTTCTCCACAGACGCCAGGAGGTCCTTCGGGACCCTGTGGACCAGGTTGACCCTCTGTGCCAGGAATTCCATCTTGTCCAAAAGTGAATTGTCCCTCTGGTCCTCGTTCGCCCCGTTGTCCCATGGAACCAGGTTTTCCAGGCACTCCTGGAGATCCTTCGGCTCCTTGTTTTCCAGGTGGGCCAATTTCAGCGGAAGACGAAGGATATTGGGAATTTTGAGTCTTGAGAGCTTGTTGAAGTACCGAAATTTGTGAGCGAATATCTTTTTTTCAGTTTTCTATTTTATTGTCACAATTTCACTGTCACATTTTTTAAGGGTGATTTTTTTTAATTGGCTTATTTCATTCTCATGAATATGCTGAGTCAGCATTGCTGACATTGAATTTCAAAGCGCTTAAAGTTTATTTGTGAGAGTTAAGATTGCATGGAGTCTGATTAATTAAGCTATGTGACTTAAAATTCACCACGTAAATAAAAATATTTAAAGATAAAATGTTCAGCCTGATTCTCGAATCCGACCATCAGCCTCGTAGGTGAGCTCACGTGCTTCTTTATGGTGACAAAAAAGTCAGAGAAACTTAAAAGTTTCCGTTATTTTTTTTCAAGGTGACAAGCACGTTTTTGAGAAAAACAGTATTTTTGGGCCGACTTTTTTCTTGCTTATACGGTCACGTGATTTATTTTCGGCTGTGCTTTGTTGTTTGTTTTATTTTACTGCAACGAAAATCTTAGATTTTTGTAAGATTATGCTGGAGGGTACTGTTATACAGTGTTTAAATAGCGATAAAATAGCTGTTGATCACGTGTGACCAAATAGCAAGACGATGTAATGAATCTTATCAGTTATTTCAACAATAAAAAACATTCCTTTAGTGCACGAGTTGAAATCTTCGCAAGTAAAAATCATTTCTTTCCCAGAAATTGGATTATTTTGCGTGGCGGATTGATAATCCTGATCAACCCCCGCATTTAGTTCTGGCCTCACGGGTTCAATTTTTTTATTACATTGACTTCCGGTCCATCCATCACAACAGTGCTTTTCGAATATTTTCTTATCTTGTGCAGTTTTTTTCGTGACTGGCTCTTTTCTACAAAAACAATATTATCGAAATAAATTAAATTATCTAAAAGGGGATCCAAAAATCAGACGAAAGTTCAAAAAGACACCCTGTAAGCTTTAACCAGTGTTTTCGAACCTGATAATCATATCTGATAATCGAAAACCACCGTCTGTATTTTGTGATGATTAAAATTCTATTTATTGAAATTATCAAAAATAAATGAAGTACATATCAGACCTCGGCAAGCCAAGTTTATCGTCAAGAATGTTCAAAATGAGCGTCATTTTGTCTTAAATTCGAAGATTTATTTTGATAAAAATAGTCTATTTCATGTTATTCAGAATTTGAGTATGAACAAAATTTTCTGCTTATTGTTCAATTTATTTTATCTCACATATTCTTCAAAATGTAAATCGTTAATTATCAAAATGAATCTTTGAAGTTAAGACAAAATGACGCTTATTTTGAACATATTATAGACTGCGTCCTTATAAATCTAACTTCTCTTTTTCAATCTTTTGATTTGCATAAGCCACAATAAGGGTGACATGCCATGGCATAGGGTGTTACAGGTTTCTCAGCATTAGAATTCTACGATATTTATTGAAAAATGAAAAGTACAAATATCGAAAATTTTAAGATTTTGAAACAATCTGGTCTTCTCATTGGTCAAAAATCAACTTCATGAAAGTTTAAAACAATTGTTGTGGGAGAGTCCTCCTGAATCTCTGGATTTTGATAAAGTTCATTTAATTTTTTGAAGCCTAGTATTTTGGAAGATTTTGGCAATTCAAAAAACGCCATTTTTAAGGAAAACCTGTAACAGCATAGGGTGGCAGAGGTTTTCTTTAATAAATAAAACCCAGTATGTAAATTAACTTACATATTGTCTCAAATTTTAAATAAATAGCAATGTCTACGAATGATTCTTTTTCATTCTGGAACGATATTTCCCGTGATATCCGATCTTTGAGAGACATCGAAAAAATAGACCTCTGTTTTTGCAAAAAAATATTTTTCCTAATACAATTCGACAACAGATAAAATCTGTCTTCCGGTGATCGTCATAATAGTTTTTAAATTTGACAGTGGGCATAAAAATTTGCCTATTTAGCCACCCCTTTTTCAACATGAACTTTTTCTAGACTTTGTACTTTTCGTGAAACAGTAAAATATTTTACTCAAGAAATCCGATGATGCGAAAAACGAGAACGTTTGCTTCAACGATAATTTATTTACAATTTTTTTCGAAAATGACCTACAGTTTTATGGGTTTAATTCGTCGAAAAATCAATATCCTGTTGCAATCAGGGCGTCGGCACAAGATCGAAATTTCTGTCCTGTCCTGTCCTGAGGCAGGCAAATTTCAAAATTATCTGTCCTGTCCTAACCAGTCCTGTCCTAGGACAGGTATCTGTCCTGTCCTGAGGGGGGGAAATTTCAATATTTTCTGTCCTTGTCCTGTCCAGTCCTGTCCTAGGACACAGTGTTTTTTCTGAATAATACTAACCATTTTCAGAATCTTTCTAAACTTTTACTTAAGATATAACATATAAAAAAGTATGACCGCAGGAGGATTTAATCCCTAAGGGGCAGGGTTACAAGTCCAGCAAACAACCAACTGAGCTTACTGAGACATGCTATGTAAACATTATATTTTAAGATTTAACTAGCGTAACCACCGATGGAGCCAGACAAAGCTGAAATTCGATGGGTACCTTTTTTGGCATAACTTAGCACCTCTGATGATCCAAAAATAGTTTCGATAATTTTAACCCTAACCACCAAAATATTTCCCCGAAAATCAGGACACCTACTGTGAACTCATGCCAATATCGAGCGCAGAGACATGCAGCTTTTAAAATTAATTTTCACAAAATTTGAAACGATACGTAAAAGTGCTTCTAGCGAAAAAAGTATCACGTTACTATCAGAAAATAATTTTCATCAAGTCATATTTCGAACTTCATTTTTTGAAAATTCGAAACATTGATGTCAGTCATGTTCGTAGACCAAACTAGAAGGTAAGGGAGATATACAAAATTTTTCACAGAACAGAAATTAGGACAGGTTTTATTATGTTCTGTCCTTGTCCTGTCCTCGGGCCTAGGACAGAAATTAGGACAGGTTTTAATATTTTAAATTTCAGGACAGGACAAGGACAGGACAGGTGGACAAGGACAGGACAGGTATTGCCCACCCCTGGTTGCAATTCTTTCTGTTCGAAGTCGAAGCACTACACTCGTGTGTATAATTCAGTCTAGAGCCTCTCTATCACCATCCCAAAATATATATGTATTCAACACTGAATTATACACACGGGTGTAGTGCTTCGACTTCGAACAGAAAGAATTGCAACAGGATATAATAAAAACTTTTTTTCGAAATTTTTTCGACTTTTTTGTTGCTTAATTTCGATGTAAAAAAAAGAGTTTTATGTAGTTAAGTCTAGAAATTTTTGCCTTTTAAACATGAAATTTAACGAAGAAAAAGATGGCTGAACTATTTTAAAAAAAGTTGCCCTTTTATTTGAAAACCGAAAATAATTTCTTACCTTAAAGTTGGCGAGCAATGAGATTGATTTGGCTGGCAATTCGTCATAGTTGTGTAAAATTCCCCAGTAGGCATATCAACATAAATAGTTTCAGTACTTACATAAACATCACACCAATTCCCTGGTATTGTCTCAACACTATGGTACAAATTTTGTTTAAAATTTTGACTGGTTTTTAGAATATTGGAGTTAGTTTGGTTTTACAACAAATAATTTTAGTTAATGATTTCACCTATTGAAAATTTTAAAATCAACAGTATTTAAAATTCAACGAATGGTAAAAATGTTAGAATGTAACTAGTGACATATTTATTCCTTGAAAATGTAATGCGCAAAACTAGCGCCATGGCGCGCCAGTTGTGAAAATTTTGCAAAAATTTCTGGTAACATTTTCACAAAATAAATAGCATGCAGTATAGTTAGTAAGTTAATAGCGGTTTAGCTTTACATTTAAATGAAATTTCGATGTTAACCGGTTTTGTTAACTCCCTCACTCATAGAAGTATTGAACCCATCTCACGCACAAAAGCCTTATCTGAGTTCTGACTAATAACTATACGGATACAACTAGACGGTAGAAGGACCTAGTAGAGACCTGACAGATGTATTATTTAAATGGTATTTAAAATCTTAAGCGCTTCAATATTAAACTTATCTAAAATCATAAAAAATTTGAAATACAAATTCACATTAACAAAAAAACTTAACAGACAGTGATATTTCTTGTGATTAATATTGTGCTTTAGTTTTGTGAAGCTTTTTTGCAACTTTTATCAATAAATATACAGCATGTCACATTTTTGCTCCCGTTCTTGATTTTTGCACAATTCACTATCCGCCAATCAAACCGTTTAAATTTGGCAAACACGTAGGTGCTTCATAAAATTTAAACGTTTTTATTGGCAGATAGTAAATTGTGCGAAACTCAAAGACGGGAACAAAAATATGACACTCTGTAAATGCAAAAAATCTCTAATTATTTAAATTTGCCGGGTTTCTGCTAGGACCTTGTTAATTCATAATTATATTTATGTTTAATTATATTTTGATAATTTTAATCGTTAAAATTTCAAAGCCACTGGAAGGATTTTGTGGGTGAAAGTGTTAAGGACCTCCAAATGGTCTGGAATAAAAAATCTGAGTAAATGAACTAAGAAAATTAGTCGAAAAGTGTACCTTAACTTGGTCCTCTGAGCATATAAACTATTATATCTTGATGTTTGAACTCTTGGATATCTACCGAAAGATTGTCTATGTATCCTTAAAAATCATTTAAAAGTAGCTATTTTTGTGAACATTGTAAATAAAGCACCAGGGACGTTTATGACAGCCACCCACTATGACGATTTGAAATAAGGAATCTCAAAAATAAAAAATCGGTTTTAATGTCTTCATGCTATCTTGTAGAGATTTTTTTTTGGTCATTTTAAGACGTAGGATTTTTTTTGTTCTTCAAAAATTTTTCAAAAAAAATTGATTTTTCGGTCAATTTTTCGTGATTTTACAGGTAGTATGGAATCCAGTTCTAGCGAAGCCGTATGAAGTGCTAGATGGCTGATTTATTGGCCAGTGAAAATTAAGCGCTTGAGATTGACCTTGAACTTTGACTTGGCATTAGAGGTCAAATATTGGTCGCTGACACTCAATCAAAAAAACGGCTAACCGAAAAACGCTAGCACTTCATACGGCTTCGCTAGAACTGGATTCCAGACTACCTGTAAAATCACAAAAAATTGACCGAAAAATCGATTTTATTTGAAAAATTTTTGAAGAACAAAAAAATCCTGACTCTTAAAATGACCAGAAAATTTTTTTCTACAAGATAGCATGAAGACATTAAAACCGATTTTTTATTTTTGAAATTCCTTATTTCAAATCGTCTATCTAAAGTCTACGATTATCTAAATCAGAATTGACCTCCGGATTTAAGAATAAAATGAAGAATTACGAGTACACATTTGAATTTATCAGTTAAATATTGAGAGTGATAAAAGAACTCCTAAATTAACTTTTGTTTTTTTATAAAATAGTAATTTACGACGTTTCGGATATTTTATTCTATATTCATGTAAATTGTACAGAATTGAAAAAAATTGTTTTTTGTTATTTTGGCGCCAGAGAGCGATGATTTTATAACACCGGATGTTATAAGAAATGTTTGAATTAACTCTCACATGCAAAATTTTTGTCGACATGTAAGTTACTCATAGACCATGAATCATAGACTATGATTCATAGTCTATGAGTAACTTACATGTAGATGATTCATAGTGCTTAAGTAATTTCAAAAAAATTCTAGATCTTTCCAATTTCTTACACAATTTGTATAAAGAAACGGTATACAGGGGAGGGCAATATCGCCGAAAGCTTGGCACATTCGGCTGTATAGGCACAAGAAGTATTTCAGCTAAAAATTGTGAAATTGCGTAGGTTTTTTCGGCGATTTCGGCAAATTCGGTGATATTGGGCCGGCGATATTGCCCCCCCATGTAGTCTATACCATATCCCATATTCACACTTTTGTGAATATCCCGGCCCTACTACTTAAAAACACACTACGTTTCCTAATCAGGGCCAGGATATTCACAAAAGTGTGAATAGGGGATATAGAGCTAGAAAATGCTTAGAATTACGCAAAAACTATCAATTACGTGAAGTACGTCATGAACAAAATATTTTTCGTCTAAAATTAGATTTTCTATGTTGATGCATTTTTATCACAGTAACAGCGTGCACAACATTAACAGGTAAGAATAGTTTAGCTGGATTTAAGTAAAAGTGTGAAAGTTCAACCCGGATTTTTTGTGAATAAAATAATTTTTTTGAATGATAATTATTAAAAACTAAAATTGATTCAAATTTTATATTTTTCATGATTTTCATACGTGTGAAAATTCAAGTATTTTTTCGCTGCAATAACATAATGTTGTCTTAGACAATTTGTCTTAGGTCTCAGCCGGTAAGAGTTAATTGAAAATATCTAATAACTTCCGGCTTATTGAAAACTATCTAATATAAATCTCCTATTAAACAATTTATAGTCGTAAAGTTTTTATTCAAATCGCGTTTTATTCTCTCAATATTATTCAGATAATCTGATAAATGGACTTTTTTCTCATTTTACGACTCCTATGACCCATATTCTCAGTGAAACTGAGTTAATTAAAAACCGTCGATATAACTCGATTGCAAATCGCTTAGGCATGCCGTCTACGCGTGAGCTAGTGTGGTAGTAAGTTGGTGTGGTAGTGAGCTGGTGTAGTAGATATTGCTTAGTCGAGTGCTAAGCGACTCGCAGTCCAGTTCGACGGCTTTTAATAATATCAGTTTGATTAAGGATATCCGTGGGCTAAAACTAAAACTGATCGATTCAAATATAGAAATTGTGAAACAAATATCTACCCCAAAATGCCATGCAGTTTCTGGAATCAGTAAAACTACATTTCATAAAATTTTACAATATATTTTACTATACATTTTCATATTGGGCGGGCGTATCCGGCGGCTTGATTCTGAACAGCATTGTACTAGACAGTATTTAGTACAAGGCTGGACACATTGTGGTTGATCAATCTCACCGAAACAGGATTGACATTTACCTTGTCTCCTGTTACGATTTAGACTGGAATTCTCATTTCTTCTGTGAAATAAATTTCTAAAATTTTCAAATCAGTTAAGAAAAAAAATATGTTTTTTTTCAGTTTTTGCGATATTTTAGTCATAATAAAAAAAGTGGGAGTGCAAAGCGCAATCCACTTCGAATAAAAAAGGGCTTTTCGTGGCACGTATCCTTTAATTCAGAAAAATTAGGACATCATTGAAATAAGACATTTTGCATCAAGTAAAAGAAGTGTCCAGTGACTAAATAATCAGCAGATTTTTTGTCAGATTACGTTAAATCGTCAAAATTTTATTTTTGGTGCTCATAAAATTTCGAAAAAAAATCTTGAGTCAAATTTTTTTCATAAAATATCGAAAAGCTTCAGCCGAAAGTTTTTTGTTTTGAATGTTTTATATCCCTTTAACACCTTTTGGATGATTTGAAAGATGTAGGTGGGGGAGCCAATCCTAACACTCCTGAGACCCCTTCTCGCCACTCATGAGGCCGCTTTCTTTCTTTTCAGCCTACATCTATCAATATCCACAAAAGGTGTTAAAGGGATATAGAATTTTTTGATATGTGCCACATAAACCAAATTACCCCAAAAAAACTTTTTGTCAGAAATTTTTAAGAGCACCTCAAATTATATTGTGAGGATTCAACATCATCTGACAAACAATCTACTGTAATATAGTAACTATAAATAACAGAGACACAGTGACTGTATATCTATATATATATGTAAATATATATATATATACAGGGTGTAAGATTTTTCCCTTCTTTTTCCAAATTGGATACACTTGATTTCCGCGTAGGTTTTCTCAGATTCAACCAATCAAAACGGCGGAAATCAAGTGTATCCAATTTGGAAAAAGAAGGGAAAAAGCTTACACCCTGTATGTAGGGATCGGATTTTCCGGGTCGACCGGGTTAAAAATGCATAGCTGAGTTTGTGAGTGTTTTAGGAAAAGCTAGGCAAAATTGTCGACCCGACTGAGTAAAATTTTACGAACATCCGATCCCTGCTGTTAGCTTCAGTATTCTGTAATTCAGTACTTCATTCTTAAAATTTTTATGCTTGAGGGTTTGCAAAGAGTGAATCGATATGGAAAATTGTATTGCTACTAAAATTTAAATTTATTTTCAAAATTTTTGAAGCATGAAAAAAATCTAATCCCACTTGTAATTTTTTGGTTGGAATGACGTTGTCATGATGACGATAAAAATTACTTTTGGAAAGTTGTTACCAAATATTTACTTTCACTTTCTTTATTTTACAAGTTTAAGTTGTTTAAACTGCTGTTTAACTGCTAATC
The DNA here is from genome assembly GCA_004367855.1 of Oikopleura vanhoeffeni. Taxonomy (NCBI): domain Eukaryota; kingdom Metazoa; phylum Chordata; class Appendicularia; order Copelata; family Oikopleuridae; genus Oikopleura; species Oikopleura vanhoeffeni. Next base: position 20,963 of record SCLH01002241.1, on the reverse strand, counting down.
TTTTGGTAAATTGCCTGTTATTGATCTTAACCTCTATAGACACATACTGGTTATTTATTACACCTCACGATAAGGCAGATAAATATTAAAACGAATAGATACCGATCTTATATTTTTAGTTTTTCATTTTTCAACAATTGTATCTGATTTTGTCCCGATTTTTTACCATTGACCGCAAGAAACGCTCAACGAATAAATTTGTTACAATACTTTGTTTGGCTTCAATATCGTCCAATAGTTTAGCTTGTTACGAATTGTAATTTCAGAGCTTTAGGATGACGGGAAAGAAAACTGATAAATTAATTTTGTAATTTGAATGCGTGTAACTTTTGAAATTTTTTATAATTTTTCGAAAACTTTTAGGGATTGTAAAACCTACTGAATATAGAACTTCTATTACTATTATTACTTCTATTATTATTATAGTAAAATTAGCAGATTAATTTTAAAAACCTACATATAATTGTGTGTCAAAAACAAATACAAAACATGAAACCAGCAATATCTTCAATTTATTTTATTTTTTACTTTTATTGCACCATTTAATAAAAATAAATAATCGTGTCAAGTTTGTCCGTAGAGCATACTTACCAATCCCGTTTCAAGTAGCGTCGAGACAAAAAGTCTCTTTTTTTCTTATTTTTTGTAAATTTTTGGTCGACAAAATTTTTAGTCGACAAATTTTTGGTCGACAAATTTTTGGTCGACAAATTTTCGGTCGACAAATTTTCGGTCTACATTTTTTCTAATCGTTTAAAATTTTTGGTCGGTTTTTTTCATTTCACTCAAACGTTTTTACGAGGTAGTTTTATTTTTTTGATTCAAAAAAATGTCGACCAAAAATTGTTTTTCTCGATTTAAGAAATTGTCGATCAAAAATTTATTGACTGTTTTCAAAATGTCCACCAAAAATCCCAAAAAATTTCAAAATGTCGACCAGAACTTGTAATTCGTGATTTGAGAAAATGTCGACCAAAATTTCGTTCGACCAATTATGTATTCTCCGGATTAAGTACGACGAATCAATTTTGGTCTCGACGCCACTTTAAGCTCGAGCGGTATGTAATATAAATATTTAAACGAATAGATACCGAACTTTTTTTGTATTTACTTCTTAAACAATCTTATCTGATTATGTTACGATTATTTACCATTGACCGCAAAGAATTGTTTTGCGTGATTTCCTTTTATTAAACAATGTTTTCCATAAACATTTCGGTGATTCCTACCACAAAAGATAGAAACAAAAGTTGTACTGAAGCCAAGTTTATGGTCGGCACAAATTTTGAACTGTATTTTCAATCGAGTCAAAAGTGAGAACATTTAACAATAATAAAACATAGACCCTGTCTACAAACAAGGACAAAAATAATGTTTGTTTTTGAAAGATCTGTGAGTAATTTACAATTAGTGTCAAAAAGATACCGTATATCTTTTGATTGATAATTCTGATGGATTTTCACATCCTTTATTGAACATAGTGGTTTTTATTGAGCTTTCACCCACTTCCTCAGAACTGTTTTCTATCAAAATCTTTTGTAAAATCTTATGTTGTTGATAAAAGATCCGAGTTAAACTAAAAATGGTTTTATTTCTGATTCAAACTGAGAACTATATTTGATTGAAAGTTCGATTTTATGAGGAGTTTTTGGAAATTTATCCTTTTTATTCGAATGTGACAGTTCTGCTCAGTTTTCGGGAAGTTTTTTTCAAAAAAAAATATTTTTGCAAAAAGTGAAAGGCAAAATTTTATTTTTGCGTTAAAAATTATTTAACGCTCAGAGCGTTACGCTCTGTTGGTCGGACCCTACAGTATAACTCTCGAAAAAACGAAAGTTAAGTTCAAACTTATACATTGTTAAGAAAATGTCAACAATTGATTTTTGTAGTCGACTTTCTCATGAAGACATACAGAACTATGGTCAATTATGCACACAAATGATATTGAATACACTTGATTACGTTCTCTAGCAACTTTTATTTCATAAGAAAGCAGACTACGTAAAAACATTTTTAGGATATGCTCAATTTACTGTACTGACTTTCAATTTGATCTTTAAATTATGTTGATGATTACCCACTGTACTAATAAAGATAAAGTTGATTACCAGCGGTACATTTTTAAAACTTTTCTTAATCAAGCCATCGCTGAAAATTTTAATCAATACGAATCGTATAATACGATGTATAAATAAGGAAGGTTTAAGATTCAACTTTTAGTGCCCTCTAGTGATCTCACGTTGGGTCCCTGAGGTGTGAGACTCAGCCCATTATGCACCAAAATCTATTCGCAACGGGTACCCCTTTAATAAAGTACATCATAACGTTGAAAATACTTTTTCTGATATGTTTTAAAGGGATCAATCGCGATTATTAACTATTTACGGTCAAAAATATATATACTGGTGAAATATGTTACAAGCAGTTTTTACTTATAAACCGAATTTTTAAACTTATATAATCAAAAATATCAACGTTTAAGGCGTTTTTTATATTTAGAGTTGTTTAAACATGAACTATACTTATTTAATTTATCATTTCCGTATTGCTTCCAAAATTTTAAAATAACTTCCGCTACATCTGTTTCACTTTTTTTCAAAATTTGGTCAATAAAACAATGTTTGAGTTATAGTAAAACATCTAACAAAATTTACAATCAATAAATACGCATAGCACGAATTTTTATATCAAAAATAAAGGGAAAAGCTACGAACATATTCGTAAACCCAGGCCTCGTAAAGTTCTGAACAGGCAATCAATAAACATGAGCGGCGAAAAAATAATAATATTTATTTAACGCAATTTCAAGGTTAATTAAAAATCAAAAAATTAATCTTTTTGTCAGTTAGCTGTCAAAATTCCTAACATATTGTTTCAAGATCATTTTGGTCAGAAATGGTGACAATTAAATATTCGGTCTAATAAATACAGCTAAACTTGACCCTGATGTATTGTAATTTATTCGTGATGTTCGCCGGCATTTCAGACCATATAAAAAACTTAAAATAATTTTCAAAATGATGTTGGAATTTTGAAAGATGGGAAATCCAGATGGCACTTGTTCGAAAAATATGTCGAAAATGAATTTTTAATCGTAAAATCTATATTTTTTGTAAGCGGACATAGGCTGTTTGCTTACATTAAATTCAAATTCCCATGATTTCTTACTCAAAATATACATTTGAAGAAAATTTCCTATATTTTAAACTCCAACAGGATTTGCCAAACACGATTGTAATTTTTTGCATGTTCATATTAAATTTCCAAATATTTTTCCGACAAAAAATAAATAAATTAAAATAAATAAAGTGCAAATTATTAAATATAAATTTTCAGACAAAAACTTTTGTTTGTTATCAAAATCTTGTTTCAATCGGTGCCAGAAATTGTCAAAAGTAAAATAAAGTTGAAATATTCGATTGTTCAAAAATAAACTTTTGTAGAGACTGTTTGAAGTTCACTTTTGATTAAAATTGATCTATAAACCGCCGGTGGTACAATTCACTTTCCATTTTATTATCTTGATAGAACTTCAAAAAATTCTCAAAATCAAGATCAAAATTTTTCGATAAAAGTTTTCGAATGACATGAAGCGCGACATATTTCCTTCAAGTCTCGATTCTCAGTTCTTGATCCAAATATCAATTTTGAGAGCTAAATGCTTCCGTTAAATTTAACCACAGACGCGGTATCTACTCAAAATAAAGGTCAACCATGAATATCAAATTATTTTTCACATTATTATATATTAGATTGTGGACGGCCTCTGACAGCCCTTTAACTTAACTTCGTAATAAAACTTTTATTGCAAATTAAAGTCAACGGACTATCAATTAATATAAAATTACATTATAGTGAATATTTATTTTAGAAGGATCAGTGCCCGAGGAAGTCTGTCCTCAAAAATCGAAAAGCGTTTTTAAATTAAATCTTCTAAAATTACAGAAAGCTGTTCTGATTGATTGAATTTCAAACCAATCAAAAGTGAGGAATCACTGATTCCGAATCAAGTCCATTTCTGACCAAAATTTTGCGTTGATGGCTCTATAGCGCCTTCATCAGAAGCCTTCATCAGAAGCCCACACAGCGTCAACTATGAGACGGTTTGACAAAAGATAAAACATCTCAACATTGTATCTTGAAGATAAGTGATTGATACCTATCTCTGACTTCTGAAATTCCTTATTTCAAATCCTCGTAACTTCAATTTCGAATAATTTAATTCAAATTCTGTCTATAAAATACATAATCATTCTCATGGTCACATCCTAATTCAACCCAGAGTTCCTCCAAATTTAGGCTATTGACTAATATACTACATTTTGTAAAAAGATCTTTATTTCTTATATAACAGAAACTGGATAAGATGAATATTATATTTAATATATATTTTTAATATTTAATATATATGGATTACCCGCCGCGAGTACAAATCCTAAATATTTGAATATAACAAACAACGCAAGATATTAGCACCTAATCAAAACCCTTGATTGCGGAATAGGCCGTTTCATTGATCAGATTAAGAAAGGATCAACCAATCAAATGCTCAGATTAGCTACCAATATTTTTATCAACATATCGCAAAAAATTTTTTGCAATATAATAATTTTGTATTCCTGATATATTTTTTACTAGCTTATTATGAACATAGTGACTTACGTATACAAACTTTAAGAACTTTTCTTTCTAAAAGAGTATTTCTTCCTGTTAATAATACGTAAATTGTAGTTAGGAGGCTTTACGTCATTGCGACTGAACCCACCTAAATACAGTGCAGTAAGCCTTGATTAAACGGATATTGAGCCAATAAAATAAACAATACAATACAAAAAACAATAATGCAAAACATCTCAAAAATCAAGTGTTTTTGTAAGTGTTTCCACCTAAGGATCATCATAAAATATTTATAAAATGATACAAGGTACCTTTTTCTCTGATTTCAAAAGATTGCTTTTACAAATCAAATGATTCTTTCAAGACAATTTAAGTTCGAATTTCACCGACTGTAACAATAAACTTGAATAAAAGAAAAAATTGAAATTACATTTAGCTAGTATTGTCCTATCTGATCAAACGATGCGGGAGAAAGTTCACCTTTTTTTTAAAATAATTAAAAAAAATTTATGAAAAAATTTTATAAAACAATTTTTTAAAAAATATTAATTCTCGCTTTCATATCCCTTTAACACCTTTTGCTTAATCTGAGAGATGTGGGTTGATGGAGCCAATCCTAACACTCCTAAGACCCCTCATAGCCACTCAGGAGGCCGCTTTTCAGCTCACATCTCTCAGATTAAGCAAAAGGTGTTAAAGGGATATGACCTCAAAAATTTCAGTTAATATCGAGAAAAAAACCTTGCAACTTCGAGGAAATTACAAATTTAACTCTTATGTCAAGTAAAGTTCAAAGTTTTTGTAAAAAAATTACATCTTACGAAAAACGAATTGAGAATCTCAAACAAAAGTTATTGAATGAAGCACTGTATGCAATTTTTTCATTCAAATTGTCGGCTCAAAATTAGAGATCATGTTAAAAAGCGGCAAATTTTTCGATATTTTAGCATTTTTCAGAAAATTGAGGAGTTGGTCGAGCCGAATTTAAAGCCAAATTTAAAGATCGTGATAGATTGCCTTTTTAAATGAAAAATAAAATTTTAGAAAATATTGACACCTGAGAAAACCAATGCAAACGATTTGAAACTGTATCTCAATTTGACTGTGTCAATAATTTCTAAAATTTTATTTTTTATTTAAAAAGGCAATCTATCACGATCTTTAAATTTGGCTTTAAATTCGGCTCGACCAACTCCTCAATTTTCTGAAAAAATGCTAAAATATCGAAAAATTTGCCGGTTTTTAACATGATCTCTAATTTTGAGCCGACAATTTGAATGAAAAAATTGCATACAGTGCTTCCGAACACCTTAGCTCGGCGAAAAATCGTTCGGATAAGGGTACAACGTTCGGATAAGGGTACACGTCAACATAAGGGTACATAAGGGACACGTCTGTATATAGGCGTTAAAAGATTAAGGCTTATAACTTATAGCCTATATAAATTATAGGCCTATAAGTTATAGGCTATAAGCGTTTTCATCTCGACCAAAAATCGTACTGATTAGGGTACAACGTTCGGATAAGGGTGCGTTCGGATAAGGGTATACTCAGTGTATCAAGAGCTGATAATCGATAAATCGAAATTTTGACATCTTTAATACCCAATGATGTCCATGATTGTCATAATTACCGTCAAACTTGGTTTTTATGAACGCACGTGGTGATAAATATTAATTGCAAAATTTGGTTGTGAGGTAAAGTTAATTCAACTATAGTTAAAAATACTGTAATACTGATATAAAAAAACACAAACGCGTATATGTGAAGATTCGCGATAGTCATTATTCAGCTATGTCAATATGTCGAAAAACGGGTTCAAAGTACCATTGACTCTATAAAATCTTTTAAATAAAGTTTTACAGTTACCGAAAAAAGTTAAATAATCTTTACTGTCAATTCTTGACACTTTAGGTGATTGTATTAATTATCTAAGACCACTGGTCAAGTTTGAAATTGATCGATCATGGCTATTGATAGTCGATAGCCTTGGCTATTGAATAAGCTATTGAACAGTTAAATATGAACTTGGACTTTTTAGTCATACCTTAGAATTAACAAATTAACAGCAAAAATATGCCGTGGGTTTCAAAATAAACATTTTAAATTAATTACGTCATTGACGATAAAGACCTGTTAATGGGCTATAATTTGCTTTATTCGTATTTTTTGTGTATGTAGTTCTAAATTGCCTGCATTTTACGATTAAAATCATATTGAATTTGCGCTGTGTAAATTCAAATTTTTATTTTAAACCTAGAAATTCCTGAAACATTCTGCCGATTTTTTATGATTCTTTTTTATTTTGTCCCCTAATTTTTTTTGCTTTAAAACTCTAATTTGAAGTCGAACTTATTTGAAGCAATTGAAATCAGTGGTCGGCATAATTGTTCCAGATCGGATCGGAATTATTGCACCGGACCGAATCTTATTGTTTTTGCATTCCGATTCAATCCAGTAAATAAAAAAAGCTCAAAAATTTCACCGGTCCGAAGTTCAGACCACAATCCTTTAACATGATTCATTTCTTGCTTTCTTTATTCAAAAAATGATATTTTCAATTTGATAAATTGCTGTTTCATAGTTTTGATAAATTTGGGCGGTGCACAAACTTTGTGTCATAGCTTCATGCAAATTTTGCCCATGAACAGTGTGTCAAAGAAAAGCGGTGTAAAAAATTGATGCCTAAAAATTTAAAACATTTTTACTTCTGTGAAAATTGGAAATTTATATCTAAGTGTCAAATATTAATAATTTTAACCTTTTTCGAGTTAGATGTTTATGGTAATCACTTCTGTGAAAATGAGAAATTTATATTTGATAATCAAATATAATTAAAAAATTAAACCCTTTTTGAGTTAAATGTTTATGGTATTCTCTTCATGATTCAAGTAAGGGCCGATATAGACATTATACAACAAAAAATAACCTTTTCTTGCTTCTAGCATCAATTTGACCTGGTTTTCTGGGATGCCATCTTCCCCCACTACTTTCTATCACAATAGCATTAAACAAAATTAAATTTGAAAGAATCTCTTTCATCTTTTAGGTAAAATTTGGCTTCTAAATTTCTTCTGATTCTCTAGTTTAGGAAAATTTTTATACAACTATATTATATGCAATCGGCTGGGGAGAAGTTTTACTGGATTCTTTAATTTTTTTTCTATCTTATTATTTTCGACGAAAAATAGCTCTTGAGGGAGCCGCATTAACGATAGAGGGGCGCGAGAGACAAGAGCGAGAGACAAGACGCTCTTTTTTACGGAAATGACTTTATAGTTTTCGGCGCATTTAACCTGAATTAACAAAGTACTCGATACTGTATTCAGAATACACAGAAAAAGGATTTAGATCAAATTTGACAAGTAAAGTCGTTCAAGTTTGTCCTTTGACACTTTACTAAACACAACACTGCCGCGGTATACCGCAGACCTTTGATCGAACTTTTTCGAATTACATTTTTGAATATAGAATAAAGGGGGTGTATCGCCGTATTTGCCAATATCGCCGAAAATCTACGCAATTTCAGTATTTTAAGCCAGAATTCTTTCAGTGCCCATATCGCCGAGTGTGCCAATTTCGCCGAATTGTGTGGACGTTTGAGGTTTTTATCACAAATTTGTTTCGATTCATCATGAATGACGTGAATTTTTATAGGTTGAATTTTTTAAATCCACTTTTTTTGAATTTTTGTTTCTTTGCGTTCGGTGGAGTACTTAAATTCAAGCATTTTGGTGATTTACTTCATTTGAAACACATGTTAAACTTCCTACAAAGATGAAAACTTTTCAAATTATGACGTGTTTTCAAATGCCTTCGCGTTTTCAATTTTTGAACGAAACTTTATTTTTGTCCCCATCTCGCCGAAAGTGCCAATATCGCGGAAAATGCTCAATATCGTTCAATTTTCCTGCCAAGAAACTTTCGGCGATATTCGGTTTCTCTCGGTACGAAATTCAAAATACAGTGTATACAATTTGGTAACATATTTGTATCTTCAATTTAATTACATATTTAATGTTCATGTGAGTGCTGTACAAAAAATAGGATAAAAGTCTGGACACTATCCGAAAATCCGATCCCTGAATGACAAAATATTTTTATATTAGATTGATCTAATAGGATTTCATGGTATTAAGACAGTTAACTAACAAAAAATTGGTATCTCTTATGACTCATAAGTTATGAGTTATTTTGAATTTTCTGTTTGTTTGAGCGATTATCGTTATTAGCATTCGTTAGCTCTTATTAAACAATATCGCTGACCGGAAGTTACTATAAAATCAAACTAACTGGAATTTATAGCTCAAACAATACGATACGACATTTTGGCATATCAGAAAGTTTTTCATAATTTCAACACAAAAATTTTTTAATTTGCAACAATTCAACTACGAATAATCTTTGCAATAAATCTTTGGGAAAATTGCAAAAATAGTTTTATGCAGGCTTGTGCACGGTATACAGTGTCATGCAGCATGATTTATTATCAGGATCAAGGTGCATCACATTTAAGCTTTGCCAATTCGCCGCCTCAAATGCAAACTTCGATTTAAACGATGCTTAATCTGTGGATATCATTGGCTTACGGTTTTCTCAGACTGCAGCATTCGCGCCAAATTAAGAAACGTTTGTATCGGGCTTCCAGTCTGTAGTTAGGGCGGAGATACATATCTTGCTATCTGAAAGTGACAGGCTTGTTAAGTAATATCCCTTTAAAGAATTTTTGGTAATCTAGGATGTGCGGGCTGAGGGAGCCAACCCTAACACTCCTGAGACCCCTCCTAGCCACGCATGGGGCCGCTTTTCAGCCCGCACATCATATATTAACAAAAATTCGTTAAAGGGATCTAAGACGGAAAATATAAAAAAATTAAGAAAATGACAAAATGTGTTGCTCTCTAGCACAAGAACTTGTAATTCATAATTCGACCATTGTTAACACGACTATTTCCAAAAAAAATATAATAAACGTGATCGTTAGGAGGTGACCTTAATTAAAGTTTCTTTTAGTTCGCTGATCTGAGGTCATAAAATAAATTTCCAATCATGATTCTGAGAGTTTTAAAAATTAGAAAATACATTTTTTTTAAGCTATCTCGAAAAATTTTTGTTCATTTAAAAAATAGAATTTTGCATACAATGACAAAAAAAGGAAAAATGTAAGTTTTGGTGACCAAAAAGCAGTTTTACTTTTCTTATACTTCATGATCTTGGGAAAAATTAAAGTTTTTTGAAATAAGGTAAAAAATTTCTTTTTTGGTAGCATTTAAGACTAGAACTTAAAATGTACCAGCTTTCAGTAGTAAATTTCAAGCATTGACAGATGTTTAATTTTCTTGTTGGCATAACTGTGCAAACTATCATTAACTGACTTTGAAAAAATGACCTTTTACTAATGACTGGATTGAAATTTGTTTGGGGTTTTTTGTATTTATTTTCTGTAGATAATGTGATAATTGCCAAGGTCAAATTTAACAATTTCAAAAAGAAAGTAATCGCTTTATGAAATTAAACCATGATTTATGATTCAGCAAACCGGAACATCGATTCTATCGTTTTTTATAGTTCCGATCTACTATTATGAAAACTCAACTTCATTATTAAAATATATCCAGCTAAATTTTCGGTTTATAAGGTGGTTGTACCCTACAACTTGTAGGGTCTCCAAATCAAATATTTGGCATTCTAAACGATAATAACTTTGAATTCACCCATGATAAAAATAATTGAGTTAGATTTTGTGAAAGCTAAGTGTTTATTAACTTCAATGGCGCGCCATGGCGTATTAAGTTCAAATTTTTTAGGTGAAATCAGTTCACGAGGTGTTATTAAATAATCTTGAGTAATTTGTTATCAGCTCATTTTTTCTGAAAAAAAATAAAGTGCTAAAATTAATTTAAGTTAAAGTCAACGTACTGTTTTTTGATAGAAAAATCAATGGCGGTCTGGGTATATTTCGAAATTATTTGTAATTCAAATTATTTTGCGCTGCTGAGCTCGATCTGAAAAATTAGCAAAATTTTAATTTTCTTGCCTTTCCTAAGGTCGAAGGATATTTTCAAATCATTGTGAAGTCTCCGCGGTCGTTTTAGTCAGAAACACAATCAAAATTTTAATTTTCCTATATTAATCAAAAAATTACGTTTACTGATTTCAAATTATTTAAAAAAATTGTCGGAATTTTATTATTTGTGAAAGTAAATTGACTTTCGGTAACTCGGTATCACGCTGTTATTTGTTGAAATTTGAAAATCAAATGGTCCATAGTATGGAGTCCATACTATGGACCCCAAAAAAGACCATACCTTAACCTCCTTTAACGAACTTATTTTTTCCATCTCTTGATGCAAATAAAAAGCATAAACATTATAGTCTATACTACTATTTGACAGCCCTTTGTAATTATTTTTCTTCAATTTTTTGTTGGAATTGAAAAATGGACAAAATCTTAAGTTTATAAAAATTAAACGTTTGAAGGAAAATCTGCATCAAAATTGAAACCAATTGAAAGTACCGACCTGTACTTAAATATTTTCCCAAACAATTTAAAAGAAATCTTGAGGTGAAGAATTTTTGAGAAGAATTTTATGTTTTCATTAAAGTGGTCAAAAATAACCCCTTATCTTTGCGAAAACATTTACAATCTAAACAAAAATTTCCGTTAATTCTTGGCCATGGAGGGTTTCTGATGCTTATATAATGAAATGGTTAAATAATGTAATCACTGCATGAGATTTTGATGTGATAACATTGCGGAAAAACCACGGCGGGATTAGGGAAATACCGACGTATAATTAAAGTCCGGGATATCATTTCTGTCAAGTACAATAATTTTAAATATTCTTATTTAAAGATATTTATTACATGTACCGCGTACATTTAAAGTGGTGTCGAGACAAAGAGCGATTTGTTGTAGTAGATCGGCAATATCGGATTCAGAGTTAAAAAGCTATTATTAATTTTATCTCGCAAATTGAAAATAACAGAATTTCAAACCGGAATCCCGTTACGGGATCCGTTATATCGCGATAATACTATTCCTCAAAAAGGCGAACGAAAATTTTTATTAAAGCCTTCCGGCATTTTTAACGAATCACTACTGATTTCGACACCACTTTAAACTTCGGCGCAATGGTACTTGATGGAGCTTTTTAGTTTTTTTTTGTCTTATCCATGTTAATTTGATGCCAATAATACCACATTTTCAACTTATTTCGATTTATAATCATTTTCAAGATTAAATAGAAATAAACTTAAAAATGTAAAGTCTACTTAGTAGACTTTTTTGAGATCTTAAAATTTTCAGCAATTTTCAAATGAGACTTTTAAGGGGGTGGGTGTCGGTTTTTTTTGAGCCCTTTATATAATTAATTTATGATACATTAATATCGGTTATGACTAAAGTTGACTGCAAGGAATCTCATGGTGGCAATTATTTTTTTTTTAAAACAATCTAGAACAAAATCTAAGAATTTTTCAAATTCGAATTATTTTTTGCTTAACCCGCATAAAACCGGTATTCCACATGAAATATGAACATTTTTTTTATTGGTGATATGACGCCACCACCGACAACGATGCATGACATTAAAATTATCGGAAATGTCTTAACGAATCTAGAATTTCAATTATTTTTAAGCCAAAAATGTTAAACCTAATTAATCGAATTTGAACGCTGATTGGTTAAAAATTTTGATTCGCTGTAAGCCAACTTTTTGATCAGGAAATCTCAAGCTTCATTTGGTGGTACTTTTGTTCTGATCAGACGAACTTTTTTTTCGCAACTTTTTCATTTCCGGTTCACTTTCATTCAAATTTTCTAGAATTCTAGAATTTTATTCACAAAAAATTCCTTCTCCATCACTTTACCGCATTATATTTATCTACCTTATTCGATAAAAAATGGCTTTCATTCTAAAAATTCGTCTAAAAGAAGATAGAGTTTTGATCGAAAAACTGGCAAAATCGGGCGTTTAAGTTGAGATTCTAGAAGAAAAAAAGTCAAAATCGAAAATCTTCTCATCACTTTTTTGTTCTCATTATTCGCTACTTTGTGTAAATTTGAGACGCTTTGTATGTTGGGGTCTAAAGAGATAGATTAAAAAAAAACCGGTTCGTGTCTAGAATAGACTGCACCACCTGTGGTTGGACGTAAACAAGCTTGAACTTTGAGATTTTTTATCGTTAGACGAAGCTAGATCTACAAACGAGTATCCTCAGAATTTTTTTACAACTTGCCCCTAGATTTGATCTTGAAGGCGTGATTGAAAGGTACAAAAAGCGACACCGCACCCCTTAATTTGATGTCCAAGAATACAGATCGTTTACAAATTTGGGAACTTGTTTGAATTTTTCAGCTTTTTATCAAATTTTGTTCTAATCTAATACAAATTTTAAAAGTCACGCATATTCATTTTTTTTCCTAAAATTTTTTATAAACTTCAATTCTTTGAGTTTTGTAAATTGATAATGAGTTTGTTAAGGCGGTAGCATCGGGACTCGGCAGAACCTCGAGTCATTTAACTTACGAATTAATCAGCTGTTTTACTTTTTGTGCTTATTATCGTTAGCTGAACCAGAATAAATGTGCATCTACTTATAAAAATAATTTTTTCTCTATTTTGGAAGATTTGAGTCCGAACTTAATTTTTGAATTCGTAAAAATTTCGAAAAAAATCAAAGCATTTTGAAAATTTTCCGCCATTTTTGTCCCAAATTTTTTTTTCTTTTTTTAATTTTGTGAATAAAATAAAAAAAAACGCCACTTAACTTTTTTTCATGCATGTCTAAATTTTTCTGACAGCCGTTTGAAAAATCATAAAATCTTTTTTTTAAAATTTCGCCTATGTTTCACTTCCTGAATAATTATTTCAGAAACTAGACATAAAAATAGCAGTGTAAGATTAGCCAGTTTTTTAGGAAGTGTTTTTGTGCATGCATAACAGTTGAAATACAAATTTATTGGTATCTAGAGGCAGATATTTTTTTTTTGAAAGTGAAATTTTTCTAAATTTTCCAACTTCAAGTATCCCCCTGAAAAATTTAATTTAATTATAAAAGTGAAAATTTAAGCGATCAAAGCTGGTCACAGTTTGTACTTCATTACCATATTAATTGAAAATGAATAAAAAGGTGTACATATCTGCTTTGAAAAGGAAAAATAAACATTTTTAATCGAAAATCATGATTTTCCATCAAAATTTTTGACTATTTTATATATTAATTTGATTATGAGATATAAATCAAAGCGGACAAAACGATGAAGTAGACGCAGATACTTTGTGCATCGTTTCCACGGAAAGGTCATTTGTAAGACACTGTGACCGTGTACACGTGATATTGTATACCTTGCTTTCCTGCACTTTTTTTCTAGGACTAAAATTGGAAATTCTACAATTATAAAATTTTGGATGGTGCCTTGGCGGAACTTTTTTTTATATGCTTCCACAAGGCGTTAAGAAATTAAAAATATAAACGTTTTCCCGAATGGACACTTTTATGAAGATAAAAAATAAATTTTCCCACATTTTTTTTTTTATATATAGTATATCGCTCTGAAAAAATGTACCAATCTTCCGGATCGATGCCAAACCGTCCTTAAATAAATAATAAATTTTCAAAATAAGCTTGAAAATGGTGCGAGTGGAACTTTATCAAAGAAAGTGTGAAATGATTGAAAATTTTGAGAGGAGAATGGTTGTGTCAGATTTCGCATTACTAAAACGTCACGTTTGCCCGCTATAGGGCCATCAAGGTCAAATATTTATAACCTATCTCAAAAAAATGTGATTCACAATAAGAACTTTTCGAGGTCAATTTCAAAATCACCGGATTGGTTCGATGATATCCTCGTTTTACACAATGCGGAAGATTTTGGCCTTGTGTAGTAAACGTTGTCTTTTATCTAGTAGCAGGGCCGAAATTTTCCGCATAGTGTGAAAGGGGGATATAATCAAGTATAAGCAACGATGGGTTAATAATGTTCACACAAGGCGCAAGTGGATATAGCCTTCAACGGCCATCTTGCTTATTTACCGAAACTTGATAATTTTTTTAAAATATTTTTGAAATGCTGTGGTGACTTTGAAATTGACCTTGAAATTATTTTGAATGTTATACATTGTAGTCTTCATAAAGAAATTTTTAACATTAAGTATTTTAATTTCGAATTGTTTTAAGAAATTATTGTGATACAACCCTCGCCAAAAGTTTGCCAAAATCCGATGGTTAATTCAAAAAGAGATCGATTTTAAAGAATTTAAATTTGATTTCTCTCTATTAGGCGAGCGTAACGTTCTAGATGTTATATTTCAGTTCTTATTTTTTGGTTGATATACAATACTTATAATGTTAGTGTGTGGAACTAGATCTGAAGTTTGGAAATTTCAGCCAATGGGGTTGGGCTTACCTGTTGTTAGATAGGGGCTCCGCCCACGGAAGTTATTCGCATCTCGACAACTACAACATTAGTATTGTACAGTTTGTGAGATTAAAGCCTGAGAAATAATTTATTCACGATATTTCTCAGACTATAATCTTACATACTGTACTGTTCTCTTGAATTTTTTATAAAATTTATTTGTTTCACATACCCTCTTAGAAAAATAGTTTGTATAATTTTTGCCCTTTTATTTCAGCAAAATTTCATGTGATTTTGGTTTGTTTTAAATAAAAACAGAAGCAATTTAACTATCATTATCACCAAAGTTACTAAATATTTACAAAAATTATGTTAAAGGCAACTAAGCAATTATATCGGCTCCAGCGGGTCTGTTTTGAAGATAAGTCTAAATTGTAAGCATTTCAAGTACTGGTCAAAGGTCAAATTCATGTAAGACAATTGCATCGAAATTTTAAAACCGAGGATTTGAATATTTTACAACTCCAAGGTTGAACTGATTGCAGAAAAATAGCATCCTTATTTTTTTTAAAGTTCAATATAAGCATTACAAATTTGCGGAATCCTCACGCATGAATAAATATTGTGAGGTCAAATTAAGTTTTTTTTTATTTATTTCGGAATTTCAGAAATTCTATAACGTACCATTTTGAAACTAGTGGAGAAGATACTTTCACAAAATACTGTAATTCAATCTTTTTCTTCCCTCATATATTAAAAAAAAAATTTAGTCACAATTATTTTGTAACAAACAGTTCAGTACAACTTTTGAAAAAAATTCCGAACAAACTAGTTAAACTTAAAATTTTCAGAATGCATTTTTATAGATTGTAATCTAAAACTATTAACTTTGTTTTATGACTTAAAAAATGCGTCAGAGTTGTTATGTTAAAAAGTTGAAAATTTTGATATGTACCATGTTACATGGTCCATGTAATATTTAACTCCAAATAATTTACTCACTAGTATGATGATTTGATCAAAATTATCTTGGAAAATCATCGAATTTCAAATCATGTTTATCAAGTATTACTGGTGAGGCCGAAGCTTATAAAATGTGTATACGGGATTATTTCAAGCTACCGTATACAGCCGTATATTAATAAATATATTTTTTTTTGGAAAATACTTGAATCATGTCAAACAGATTAACAAAATCTTTAAACAATCCTTAGACTTTTTTCACTTACAGTATAGTCCAAAAACTATCACGTGACCGTATAATAGAAAAAATGTTTTCAAATATGACATATGCAAAACCTTATTTTTTGATTAAAGAGTAACGTGTTTTTGGGCAATTCTATGTTTTTATATATTTCTCTCAGTAAAATATTTTTTTCAGAAAAATATGATATTGATGTAAATTTGAGCAAAATTTAGAACAAAAAAGTAAATTTGACTATTTTTTTTTGATAAAAATTTGCCGAGAAAATTTACAAAACAAAAAAAATTCTTGAAAAAGGCCAATTTCGAAATTACATGTACTTTTTCTGAACTTTGCTTTTTCATTTGGAAAAATATTGTAAGAAACGCAAAATTTGATTGCGAACAAGAATCTGGGAATTTCCGATTTTTTGGCCTTCTACTATCTTGTCCTTTTACTGCCAACCCCTATGCTGTGATGGAAAAAAGTCCTGGGTTTTTTGAAAAATCACTTTAAAAGGTTTTAAATGGCGATTCATTTTTTTTTGCTTGAAACTTTCTTCTGTAAAAAAATTTCCGATGAATTGGGTGGCGTTTTCCTCGCAATAAATTTTTGACAAATAATTCAACCAAAAAAATATCATCATTTTTTAAATTACCAGGGCCATACAATATACATGGCACAAGCTTGAAAGTTATTATCTTAAATATTGAATTTATATTTCTGGCAAATAAGCGTGACATCTTGAAGATCACTATTATTCGACACCTTCCTTATCGAAGTACTTTTCGAAAAAATCGATACGTCAACATCAAAGCGAATATTTGCGGAAAGTCCTATCAACCAGAAACTTGAAGTTATTTTTGTCTTATTTGCAAATGATCACTTTCCATGTACTTGACATGGCGTTTATATGAAGATTGTCTGACAAACAAATTGGAAATGATTATAAAGATACCCTTTCTCATCCGAAGTTCTTAAGGGGGTTCTATAGGCAAAATGGACTTTTTACTTTTTGGAATTGCTTATTTTCTCGCATAGGACATAAGGAATGACTAAAACATTCTGATCAGTTAGTTCGTAAAATCTCTGGATGACGTTTTGAATCATATTTTTTAGATAGCATGTTGAACCAACCGGTAAATGAGGTTAACCAGGAGCATAAAAATTTCTTGAAAAAGCGTGTATTTTTTTTTTTCGTCCCTATTTCTGAAATGTTAAAATTTGACATTATCTGCGAAATTCAAAGTCGGAAAAAACTGTTTTGCCTTTTTCGTTAATTTTCATCACTAAAAGGTATCAAAGCTGGCGAAAAAGGACTGTTTTTTTGCTTTTTTTGGCCACGGAAAGTTATATTTTTTTTTTTCATGGCTAACATGCAAACTATTTTTCCGGTGCAACTAAGTTTTTCGTAATTAATTGTTAACAAAGAACTGTTTTGCCTTGATTTTACGATTCTCATTTTTTAACTCCCAGGAGTAGAATTTTTGAAAATTTATTTTTGACATCCATTCGTCAATCAGTTTTTTTTTTAGACCAAAACGATTTCGTAAGTTGAATATTTTGGAAATTGTATTATAAACATACCAATATTTAACCGTTCGAGCGCTCAGAGCAGAAAAAATTTTAATATTTTTTTCCGAAACTTTTGGTAAATTTTTTAGCGATTTTTTGAGTTTCATATGGACTAAAAAGCCCACTAAAAAAGCCAGCAACCTCTAGCTATTCTTAAGTTCAAAAGATTACGATTGCCTCTAGAACCTATATACCCAAAATAAACTTGTTTCCAAATTTTCATGAAAAAAATTCCAAGAATGTTAAATTTTTTCAAAAATTTTTATTCTTTATTATAATTAAACAATCTACGTGGAGATCAAAATTCTAAAATCAGTTTCAAATAATTCAGTAACAAAAGAATACTGGGCTGCCTTAGAACCCCCTTAGAGGGACGTTTACCGCGGGAGGTATATTATCTTGGAGATCTACTACTGCTACACGAAGCTAATTTTTGCTGCATTCGAAATTTGTTGGTCGATTGTTTCAAATCCAGAAAAAAAATTTTCGGCAAACATGTTTTTCAAGATAATTTTCAAATTATCTCTAAGTGTTTTAATGCTGTCCATTTTTGGAAACTGCGAAATCAAAAGCCATTTAATTTTCTTGCTTGGGAGAGTCAGGATTTCAAATTGTATAAAAAAATATTACAAATTTCAAATTTTCGAAAATTTTCTGAAATTCGAGAAATTTGAGGTAACCGATCGCGTCGCGACCGGATGGGTATATCCTTCATGGACTTGTTCTTCTGCAGCAAAGTCCAATCACAGCGCCGAAATCGTGACTGCACTTCATTCTCGCTCAGCTACTACAACCCTCGCTCCCTTTTTCTTCCGTTCATTTAGACTCAGCTACACTACGCACTCGTAGAACCTAGATGATTTGTTTCTAGTAGGTCCATTGGAGGATGATACCGTCCGTCCGCGACGCGTCGGTTACCTTCAAATTTCTCATTTCAAAAATTTTCGAAAATTGCATTTTTTACTAATAGTATAATTTTTTTATAACAATTTAAAATCCTTGATCTTTGCTACATTTGCACTCGTATCTAGATGATTTTGTTCTAGTCAGTTCGTTGAGGATATTTCTCGAGATCTACACATGCTACGGAAAGTTGATTTTGCGGCATTCGAAATTTTGTTGTCCGATTTCATTCCTAAAAATTTCAAAAAAACTTTTTTTTTTTTTTTTGGAATTTTCGTAATTATTTTTTCCGAAAATTATGCTGTATTTTGAGAACTACCATATCCAGAATTACTTATTTTATTTGCATCCGGTTCACTTGTTTTATGTAAGCTAAGCCTATAGGAAAGAAATAAGTTAATAATTTTTTTTTTCAAAAATTGATATAAAATTACGAACGTCTAGCGAATAATTCTAATTTAGACACACAACCGAAACTGCTGAACATCTCGTATAAGCCAACCAAAAGAAGGATATGTAAAACAAATGCCACTTTAAACCTGAGCACACTTTGTAGAAAGTGCTTTTTTTATAAAAAGATAGACATCAGTGCTTTGAAATGAAATTGGAAATAAGTACGTTCAATACACCCAAAACAGTCAATTTAAAACATTTTAATTTTTGTCGATTTGAAAGCACGATAGACCGAAAATTACATTTCCTATATTCCACTTTACTCCTGAAAAACCATTAATAGTGGGCGTTAGTAAAAATTAAAAAATTTGACATCTGAATTTAATACATAATTTAGTCAAAAACCGGGTTTCAACCAGTATCACAGACTCGTACGACGTACAAAAACTTTTTAAATACAGATTTCTGAAAAATTCAGACAAAAATCACTATATCCAAGATATCCAGTATCGTACAGCTGTCCGTTAGAACGGACCTGGCGTTTTAAAAAAAGAAAAGAAACGCGTCGACTTACCGCCTAAGGGGGTAGCCGTCGCCAAAAATGTACTTTTGTACTCCACCTTTACGAATACTAAAGCTGTCGGACAACGTTCGAGAAATAGCCATTTGGTAGATCTATCCCTTAATCTAGACAAAAAAATTAACTCAGATAAAATCTATCCTCCGGCCTAGAGCTCGCATACGAATTTCACTCAAACTTGGTAATGAACCACGGAAACACTTATGTTGTAATATGATGGTGGGATTTTTTAAATGTCCCAACTAGTTTTTTCTAGAACTGCGCCCAAAACCGCCTTATTTCAAGATTTTTGCTATTCAAAATCTATCTCTCCTAGTTACATTTAAGAAAATGCAGTATAATTGAGAAAATGATGCGAAAAATATTTTTTGTTATTTGATGGGTGCAGAATTTTAAAATTTTTTGTTAAATTCTAGAAAATCGCATTTTAGTAAACCGGAAAGTGAAATCTTGCAAAAATGAAAGTCGTCGGTATAAGTCGACAGTACGACAAAAATAAAGCTTGAGTTTCACTGATCACCACACCTCTGCTTACAAGCTTTTTGATATTTTTGAGTTTTTTCTGTCGACAAGTAGTTTCAATGTTTTTCGCAAAGAAAATTACTCAGAAAAATTCTGAAAAAAATGAAAATTTCGAATTTTTTGGGATTTTTATTAATAGTTAATGCTTTCTGGAGTGTTCCCTAGCAACTTCGTGCTTTTTTTACACCCCAAATAACCTCAAAAGAGTGCGAACGCTCCCCCTTAAAGTAGCTTTTGAAAACGACCTATCTGATTGCCTTAGATAGCATAATAACCGCAAATACTTTACGAAGATATAAAAAGATGGTCCAAATTGAACGAAATTGGATCCTTTTTTTTCTATTTTTTTTGTCAAAAAACGTATTAAATCTAAAGGGGTTTAAAAAAAATAGTGTGGACCAAGGGGTCGGCATAACCTGATACGGATCGGAAATCTAACTTTTTTTGATCCGTCCCGATCCGATCAGGTTTTCAAATCTTACGATCCGATCAAGTTCGATCGATCAGGTTTTTGGAAATCTTTCGCTATCGATCAGGTTTTTTTCAAAATCTTCGATCCGATCCAGTTCGAATCCGATCAGGTTTTTAAAATCTTCGAGTCCGATCAAGTTTGTCAAAAATCTTCGATCCGATCAAGTTCGAATCGATTCAGGGTTTTTAAATCTTCGATCCGATCAAGTTCGATCTCGATCAGGTTTTCAAAAGTTAATGCCGAACCCCTGTGTCACAACAGTGGTGTGGGACACCTTTTTACCGTTGAGATGGCACTTCGGTTGGCGTTGACGATCTTACAATCAGTGTGAACGTCTTGTCGATACGGGCGAATA